>PVKE010017775.1:0-30356 GCA_004027555.1 Craseonycteris thonglongyai
TCCCTCTGGCAATCACCAAGCTATTGAGTGTGTCCATAGGTCTCTGTGTCTTTGTTACTTTCACTTTGAGACAGTTGTAGGGCTCATCTTGTTTCCTGCCAACTGGGGGTGCCTGAATTTCATTCCCTGAGTCCCAGTCTTGAGAGCTACTGTTTCATACATACACCTGCAAGCATGCACTACATGCACAAGCATGCATACATATCATATAATTGGTTGGTTGGTTTCAGGAAGGAGGATAGATCAGGCCTTACTCCATCTTGCTGTGGAACTGAACTGTAATGGGATGCATTTTGAATTGTCAGAACCTATTAGCTATATGTTTTGAAAGGTGTCCATTGTAGTTCAATGGGAACAGTGATACAAGGCTGAGTCTCACCCTCTTTCTACCTGTTACCAGCTGTGTAAGCTGTCTCAAGGGACAGTCTTCTGGAGGCTTCTAGTTGGATGGAACTTCATAGGTTATGAGGTTGATTCTCCAACTGATGTCTAAAACCCCTTCTTCATAGACTTCTCTTCTACTTTTACATGTTGGGCACCTCTCATTTTTAAAGAACACATTTCCAGTTTTAGATGATTCTCATGCTTAGGGACTTCTTATACGACCTAAAACCTGTCTCTCACTAACTTCCATCTAAATTTGCCTAGTGAAGTCAGGTGCAATTAGCCCAATCCCTTTTCTACACAGTCGTCCCGCTCATGGCTGAGGGCTGCTTGCCTGCTTCCTTCCCAAGTCATCTCTCCAGGAAAAGTAATGCCCAATGTCTCCGAGCCCCAGTTGTCTCATCTCTAGAATGTGTTTGTTCCTTTTTTTTTCTTTCTTTTTTTTTTTTAAGATTCCTGTATCTGTGAGTGCCTTCTTAATGAGGGAGACACCAGGCCAGATGCCAAGGACACAGAAGAGAATATTTCATTTCCGCCCCCACCCCCCACCCCAAGCTTACTGGGGAAGAGATGTCAAATGGTGTAGCAGAGACACAAACTTACCTGTTGGTAACAATAGAAGTGTGCAAAGTGTGCTGGGCTCTTTACGGGATTTTAGAGAAGATCAAATATATTCAGGTATCCGAAGTGTAGTGTAGACACTAAAAAGGACTGAATGTGTTTGGTAATATTCTTAGCGGTAGCCAAGGGTTCTCCTGCAGATGATTTGGGCTCAGCTTTTATAAAGGACAACGCATACTTGGTGGATATTTATGTGAATTCAGGTCGTGTAAGCCAGGGACACTGTAGCTGTCTACTGATGCCCTACTGTTTAACACGGTGAAACTCCAGATGGCAACAGTAATGCTTCAGCATTTACCACACAGGGAAACAGACAACAATACTCAGAAGAAAGCAGTAGCAAAACTGAGATGCCGTGATTTCGTAGCGTGAGGTCACTCTGTGCCTCTCACTGTGGTTAGAGCTTCTCACTGTGATTGTTCAAACCTCTTCTCACATTGCCAACAACATAGCAAATGAACTTAAGAGGAAGAACCATCTATAGACATGACAGGTTGCTAAGGTAGGGGTTTGGGAGGGCCCCCATGTGGCCCTCTTATACTTGGGGAGAGTGTGTTAAAAATGCAGATTGTCAGACCCCACTTTCAAAAATTCTGATTTAGCCATTTGGTGGGTATCTGGGTGGGGAGGCCAGGAAGCTGCAGTATACCTGAAACCAGCTTCTGGGTATTTCTAGTGCAGGTGTTTTGAGAAACATTGGTGGGGAGTGAGTCTGTGACATAAAGGCAGGGAATTTTGCCCAGTCTCCAGCCCTGTGTTTGTTCTTGCCTCCATCAACTTTGGAGGGTCTACTTTTTATCGGGAATGTATATTGTGAGGAGTCAAAAGGATGAGTTCAACAGTGTCTGTTCTCAAAGAATCTTCAGTCTAGCCTAACGCACCTGTATACCGTGGCCAGAGTGTAGCTACATGACTCTGAGTGGGTTACTTCTAAGCATACTGAGTATAATCTGGATAATACGATCTACCTATTATTGGGGTGTTGGGAAAACAAATTGAAAATCAAGTCCCTTCCAGCCGTCATAGCAAGTGGTACTTCGTGCTGTCTTAAACTAAAAGATTCTAAAATCTAAAATAAATTCTAAAGTCTAAACTTAAAGCACTGTATATGTCAGTTAACTATTTCTAGACCATTAGAATTATTTCCAGGCCTATTTCTAATCAATTTTTCATGATCTGGAAAATTATAAATATGAAGAAAGAACAAGATTTACCTGGAATATACAGTTAAGCTTTGGTAGTCACACACATGTCTTCTTGAATGCATTCACCTGTTCTAATGCCTGTGCGTATCAGTAAAGCATAGTACTATATGAAGAATCTATGTTTATTGTCCCGTTTGCATATAATAAACTATAACCTTATGTATTTTTGATGGGAAGAATTTCTTTTTATTTCTCTTACAAAAATTTCCACATATTTTAAAATATTGAATATTCTACTTGTAAAGTTGTAGTTGTCCAGAACAAGCCAGATCATCACTGGCAAGTAGATGTGATTGGATAGTTTATCAATACAAGGAAAGGTGTTTTAATTTATTCTGCTTGGCTCTGAAAATACAATTTTAGCAGCATCTGTTCTTACAAAGAAATTAACTTGGTACCAATACATGATGCAGCAAAGACAGTCACCTGAAAATGAATCAACTGAAGGATCTTATGTCTCTGTAGCAGGGAAAGGACAAAAGAAACAAGAAATTGACTGTTAGTATTCTTTTGATACTTTAGGTGAATGACATCCGAGGAAATGGAAGAAATAAAAATAATGGACTTAATACTTCCTTTTCTAAATTTAGTTTTACAAGAGTCCAATCGTCTTGGGGATTCAAGATGTACAGCTGTCTAAACGGTAGTTCTTCATTTATGTGCCATGATGTCCCTTTGTACCATGACCCCTTCTTAGGTGAGCCAACAAAATGTAATCAATGTGGAATTAATGTTTGCTACAGTCATTGCTACATTGTCTTCTAGAAGGAACATTTTAGCAAGGTTGGGGGGCAATGTGTTTGTTGTTGATCAGGGTACAACTGTGGCAAATGAGAGGTGGGGAGCTTTGTTGGAAGATATGACAAAATAAAGCCTGTATCTCCGGCCACATTGGCTGCTCCTTTGTGAATCCTTCAGCTCCTCTTTCTCACTAGCTTGCTTGGTTCTGCACCTCAGTCCTCCGTCTAGCAGCCTGAGATTGGCAGTTTGGTGTGAGTGCGTGGCTTTTGGTTTTGGCTTTGGCTTCTATATACAGACCCACCCAACCCCTTATCTGACTTAGGAAATTAACACTAAAATGGTTGCCTTCCGTCATTTCCATGGAAGTTGACCATTTCAGGGTTTCTGATGGGATCACGAAAGTTTATATATATATTCATTATGAAAAGTAAATACAAACAAAAGTAGAAAATTTTAAATCTGTAATTCTCTCACCAGAGATAGTTTTGATATTTGGAGGACTTAGTCTTCTCTTTTGTGCTTTTACTATCCTGTTTTACACCCAACTTGTTGTTACTTTACAATATATAATTAATATAGCTTACCCATTGTAGATGGTGGCTGTGTGTTCCATTAAATAAACGTAACCAGTTGGTTGTTAGTTTCTTGAGAAAATTTCTCATAAGTTTCCCAGTGCCCTTCTAGCTGAAGTAAAGCAAATGAGTATTTTCATATGTGATCACTCTAGTGTGCACTCATACACGTTTCTCAGTATGTATTTGTGGCTTTAACTATTAATTGGAAAAGGACAATGAAACAGGGGCTGCTTTGTGGAAAGAACCCCACAGTGATGTCAGTGTAACGTCCAGTCTTCCTACCTGTGTGATCCTAGATAATCGCTCACCAGGGAGACAGTGAACGCTGTAGGCTGAATTGGAGTCAGACTCTTCACTTTGCCTGTCTGCATTACCAACAAAATAATCAAATAGTATGATTACAATTATGGCCAATACTTAAAACATTCACTGAGTGACAGGTACTGTTCGAAGCACCTTCACACATATTAGCTTATTTAATCTTTACAACCATTCTCTGGATGGCATGTACCCTCAAACATGACAGTATAAAGGTTATTTTCACTTACTGTACCATAATTCAAACTTACCAGAAATAGACAAAGCACATCTTAATCTCCTTTAAAAGTGTACACTATGAACACTGAGGGTCTCTTGAATAAGGATGATGAACAGCACTCCAAAAGTTAGCAGACCTTTCTGCATTATTGCATCTTTTTTTTTTTTAAGATTTGTTTTATTGATTTTTGACAGAGAGAAACAGAGACAGAGAGAAGGGGGAGGGCCCAGAGCAGTCTCCATAGTTGACATTAGTTTTCCATATAGTTTCACTCCACAGGTGGGCACGGGGCTGCGCAGGGCAGGAACTGGGCTGGGAGCCTCCCACATAGGTCCCGGCAAGAACTGAACTGGGGGCACACCCCAGTTCAGCATGTGGGTCCACATGGGCCAGGTCCAGGATTCGATCCTCGGTCCTCGGGGCTTCAAAGCAAGCACTTTACCCGCTGAGCCATCCCAGCTTTCCCCATTATTGCATCTTTGATGATCTGATTGTTGCTGCAGTGAACCCATCAAGGGAGAAAAGCCCTGGAAGAGGCAGCAGATAGAAAAAGCCCTGGGAAATAGAAATACTTCATTAATGGTTGTTTCTAAATGCTCTGCTTAAGATGGGCCAGATTTCCTGACTCTTTCAAAAAGAAAAACACAAAGTTCTTATGGAGTGAGGTCTGCATGGGGTATTTAGCCCGTGAACTCTTACTCCTGGTCAAATGAAATGTAGCCCAAGATGCATGTTGCATATTCATAGTAATAGCCAAGGACCCATTCTGTCCCAGTTTCTACATCCCCTTGAAAGTACTATCTGTAGATGCTGTTTTTAGATGAGGAATCTGAGGGCACTGAGAAAGGGAAACACCCGCCCAAGGTGGCATGGCCAGGAAGTGGGAGGATTGGAGCCCAGGAATTGTGGCTTTTCAAGTCTTCCTCCCTTTATTTAAGTTCACCTCATACCTGATCTGTACCTGCTGAGAAGGCAAATGTGATGATGACAATCTTCTAGTTAGTGAGCTTTCTTAAGCTCCACGTTTAGACAAATGACAATTTGTTCTCTGTGCTGAACAGGTGCTTATGGAACATAGTTAATATCCATTCCTTATGAGAAAACAGTTTCTCTATGCTGTTGTGAGCATTCATTTCCTTTTGGAATTGTTCTTTTTTTCATTTTATTTTCTATGTGTTATTTAACCAGTTGGTTTTGGAGTGTGCAGTGAAATGTTGGTTTACAAAAATTTCTTCTGTGGCCAGACAGTTCGACGGGACTGACTCACCTCTGGGACACTGCTTCCCTCCGCTGTCTGATTGGGCTGCCACCACCACTTATGTAAATTAGCCATTTTCTTCTATCAGTAGTTTATGTCCACATCTGACCATAGGCTTCCAGTAGGAAGTGGCAGATGCAGGGCAGAGGTGCGTATCCAGAGCACGCGCGGTAATCAGCAGGTGCTTTGAAATCAGCTCATTATCTCAGTTTCGTGGGTGCCCCATGCTCCTTTCTCTCACTGAGATATATCGTCTGAATCACCAGTGCCTGGTTAGTCAGTTTATTTCTGCTGTACAAGATAAACAGTACTCTGTAGTAAAAGCACATCTAACAGACACAGACGGAAAAAGAGCCATTTCTGAGAGCCAGCGTAAGGTTATTGCAGTGGGATAAATGAGTGGTCTGTGGATTACATTTGCATTATTTCTGTACCAAAAGTTTCATAAATGTAACTTTAAAATCTCACCTTAAACATATTTTTTTAAAAAATGAGATTTATTTTATTGTTTTGAGAGAAGGTGAGAGAGAGAGAGAGAGAGAGAGAAGCGGGGAGGGTCCAGAGCAGTCTCCACAGCTGTGCATAATTAATTGTGACATGATTTCACTCCACACAGGTGTATGTGGGGCTGTGTGGGGCGGGAACTGAACTGGGGGCCTCCTGCCTGGGAGGCGAGAATCTGCACCATCATCCTGGCTGTTAACAGTTGCACCGCAGTTCAGCATATGGGTTTGCATGGGCCAGGGCCAGGATCGAATCTCCAGACCTCCAGGTTGCAAGGCAAGCACTCAACAAGCTGAGCTTCCCCAGCGCCCCTATCGCCTTACATGTCTCTAATCTTCTTTTGTGGTTCACACACACCATCAATGTTCAGGGAGCCTTCTATCACTTCTCCTGAATGCGTCCACTGTCTTCACCAAATTTGAAATCTTCTATCTTCAATAAAAACATGAATGTGTAAATTCTGTGGTTTTTTCAGAACCTTCAGGTTATGAGACTGATACTCTGCCTGCTGCCCTGAATGAGGGCACCTTTGGTTTCTCGTGTAGCTAATCTCAGGTTGCTTTTGCCTTCCGTGTCACCCACGTGGCAAGTGCTTTATAAGCTGCTGATAATAACTAGGCACTCATTTCTGAAAGCTAACAAACGATTATATACATCTTTCATACAGCAACTCGAATACAGAATGGCTCATGACAGGTGTTAACTTCTCATAAACTTCCAAACCACACACAAGCGAGATTTTCTGTGTTTAACTTTAATAAAAAGGCAGGTTTTTAGGTGAAATCTTTTAACAACTGTGACCTGTATTTTCCTTCATATTTTCTCTGAGGGGATCTTTCTCCATTCTTCCTCTACTCATATGTGCTTTAAGGATTTGTACTGCCTCTAAAAATCCTTTTCAAATATTTTTTCCTGGGTTTTCTCTCTCCCATAATAAATTACATGTCTTTTTCTGATTTTTTTCCCCAACTCTCTAGCCTTTGTTTTTATGAGAAACCAGCTATTAATTTTATTGTGGGTTCATTGTACCACCGTGGAACACATTGTTTACTAATTTCAACGGTATATCTGTGGCTTTCAACATTTTGATAAATTAGGTATAAATTTATTCTGCCTGGAGTGTATTGAGCTTCTTAGAAGTGTAGATTAATGTTACTCATCAAATTTGGTGACTTTTCAGCCATATTTCATCAAGTATGCATCTGTTCCTTTCTCCTTCTGATGCTTTCATTACGTATGCATACGTTGTGCATTTGACGGTGTTTCACCTTCCTGAAGCTCTGTTATTCATTCTGTTCACCCCCCACCCCACCTTCGGATTGCATGATCTCATGGTCTCTATTCATCTTTTATTAGGATTGCTTATTGTTTCTTCTGCCATCAAATCTATTACTGAGCCATTCTAGTAAATTCTTTATTTCAGTTAGTGTACTATTTACTCCAGAATTCCCGTGGTTCTTTTTTGCAATTTTCTATGTATTTACTGTTATTCTTTATTTGATGAGACATGGTCATCATACCTCCTTTCCTTCTGGAAGAATTAGTTTTCTTTAGTTCTTGAACCTATTTGTAATGGCTGCTTTCCAGTCTTTATCTGTTAAATCTAACTTCTGGCACCTGTACGTTTCTATTACCTATTTTTTTCTCTGTGTGGGGGCCATACTTTTCTGGGTTTTGGTTTGTCTTTTGCATGGCTCATAATTTTTTGTTGAAAACTTCACATTTTAGGTTAAATAGTATACCTCTGAAAATCTGATCTCTCCTTGCTTTTAGAGGAAGTTTGTTGGAGTGGTTTGGTCACTTGTGTATCTGCTTTTTTTTTCTTTTTCTTTTTTTTCTTGTTTTTATCTTTTAGCCTGACTTCCTCAGGGTTTTGCCTGGGTCTCCATAAACCATTTATTGATCAAAGTTTGTGATTAAGCCACCTTAGCCAGTTGGATTTGTGTGAAGCTTGTAGACGACTTTCATGGTTCAGGGACTTTACAACCTACTCCACACACACACACACACACCACACCCAACCACTGAAACACATCCTCTTAGCCAGGATCTAGAAGTGCAGAGATCCTCTCTCCTGAGAGGAGGCCTCACTGGCTATGCACATAGTCTTTCAGACCATGAGGGGTGACAGGGATTCCATTTTTCAGCCTGCCTGCCTGACAGGTTAGAGTGGCCTGCTATTTAGTCCAAGCTTGTCCAACTTGTGGCCCAGGATGGCTTTGAATGCAGTCCAACACAAATTCGTAAATTTTCTTATAACATTATGAGATATTTTTGTGATTTTTTTATTTTTTGGCTCATCAGCTATCATTAGTGTTAGTGTGTGTGTGTGTGTGTGTGTGTGTGTGTGTGTGTGTGTGTTGGGGGGTGGGGGTGGTCAAGACGATTCTTCTTCAATGTGGCCCAGGAAAGCCAAAAGTTGGACACTGCTGGTAACCAGTGTTTGGTTACAGGTTGTGCTAAAGCCTTTTGAGTCAGTAAGGCTGGTCTGTGCATGACTTGGAGAAGTTCTGCATTGTCTCCCCCTTGTCCCACTTTGGTTACCCCTGAGTGAGTGCAACCCAGGAGCGTTATCAACGTTCTGGACCCTCAGGAGTGCGTGTGATCCCCGGAGAATGCTTCTTTAATGTCTGTCAATCTTCAAGGTCAAACTGTTAAATGTATGCACCGCCCATCATTTTACTTTTTGCTATTAGTATCACAAAACGACTAGCCCCCTGTAATTAATTCCTTGCCACCAAATTCCCCATTGTATTTGACAATTTTCTTAGGCCTGAACTTCTCCCTGCTCTGCCTTTAATAACGCCAGCCTCCGAGGGCAGCATGGCGGAGATCTCTGTCATTGGGGCCCGCCTCTTCTCCTGGGCACACAGCTTCTGTGCCCTTGCACAGGAGCCTGCTCCTTCCAGAGTGACAACCCTGGATACAGGCTGGTGTTGAGTGGCCCCCAGTCTTCTTAGCCAGCTCCTCTCAGTGTGGAATATTTGACCTATGAGTGAGCTAGAATTGGGGTGGTTGGAGCCCTGATATTCTGAGCCTGTTACTCTTGGGGCACAGCCCTAACTAGCAAGTGAAAAGTGAGTGGAGGAAGAGAAATGTAGTCTTCTTAGCATCACTTGCCCAGGTTTGTGTGTCTACAAAGCAGGGTTGGGGGTAGAGGAATAGAGGCACTAACAGCCTGCACGTCTTAGGTGAAACTGCAGCCCCGGATTAGGAAGAGAGGGAAACCCCACATTCTTGGACAGATCTACCCAGGACAGAACTTCCGTCACACCCTCTTCTCCTATTTTTCAAGGCTTGGCTCTGAGCTGAATAACAATTAACTCATCTGGTGGCTAAGCTTTCCTTGTAGTTGAATGTACTCATTAGATTGTGACTTCCTATATCTTTGTTCCATTGCTAAGTACTATGAATGACACTTCATACTAACTACTCAGTACATGTCTATGAATGAAGGAATGGGGGAAATGAATGGATGTATGTCATATTTTTCAAGTGAAGTGTTTTTATTTTTTTACCTTTCTTATTGTTCAGTTTATTAGGATTACATGACATGGGTCAGTAAAAATTATACAATTCTAGGTTGTATAATTCTAGGCTGTATAATTCTAGGTATACAACTCTTTCATTACCATATATTTAGCTCCCCCTTCCTCTTCTCCCACCTCCCCTCCCCCCTTACCCTCAGGTAACCATTAAACTATTGACTGTGTCCGTGAGATATTTGTTTCTTTGTTGATTTCAGTTTTCTATTCCACATATGAGTGAAGTCATGTAGTTCTTAGCTTTTTCTGTCTGGCTTATTTCGCTTAGTATGGTGCTCTCAAGTTCCATCCATGTTGTTGCAAATGGGAGTACGTCATCTTTTCTTATCGCTGAGTAGTATTGCATTGTGTATATGCACCACAGCTTCTTTACCCAGTAACATATCAAGGGGCACTTCGGTTGTTTCCATGACTTGGCCACCATGAACAGCACTGCAGTGAACTTTGGGGTACATAAGTTTTTTCAGACAAAGATTTTCAAGTTGTTTGGGTAGATACCCAGAAGTGATTGCTGGGTCATAGGGTAGCTCCATTCCCAATTTTCTGAGGAATCTCCACACAGCCTTCCATAGTGGTTGTACCAGTTTACATTCCCACCAGCAGTGTATGAGGGTTCCTTTTCTCCACAGCCTCTCCAGCACTTGTTATCCCTTGTCTTGTTGATTATAGCCGTTCTAACAGGTATGAGGTGGTATCTCATTGTAGTTTTGATTTGCATCTCCCTAATAGCCAGGGAAGTTGAACATTTTTTTCATGTGTCCGTTGGTCATTTGTATGTCTTTGTGGGTAAAGTGTCTGTTTAGGTCTTCTGCCCATTTTTTAACTGGATTGCTTGATTTTTTGTTGTTGATATATACAAGTTCTTTATATATTTTAGATATTAGTCCCTGATCAGAGGCATTGTTTGCAAATATGAAGTGCTTATTTTTACTCAAAGAGAATGATACCTACATTGGGGATTTTGATTACTTGGTATTAATAGTTCTGCTGGGTGTGAAAGTGGGTCTAGACTCTGCTGGCCCAGCCCATTCATAGACAGCTAGACTTTTAAAAATAAAAAGGGTGTGAAGAACTACTACATGACATGTGAGTAAGAAAATACAGTCCAATAGCAGAGCAGAAATCAGTAGCAACAGTGACAAAATAGGTATGTGGTACATATAGGGAGCCTACAGAATAGGAATCATAGATCAATTCCTGTGAAAGCATGGTCAGTTTCTCTAGTAACTAGAGATATGGATATTGAAACAATGTTGTAATATAAATTTATAATCGCTAGTTTTACAAAATTTAAGAAGTCTGACAAACCTAAACTTTGAGGAGAATATGGAAAAATGGAAATTTTGGTTTCCTGCAGGTAGGGCTACAAATTGGCATGACTACTTTGGAGGGTAATGTGGCAATAACTAAGTAAATTGAAGACTCATGCACTCTCATACCTTATGACACATTCATTTCACTTCACTCCTAGAGAAACCTCTTATTATGCAGTAGGAGACTCAGAGGGATGCTCATTCCTATACTGTTTGCAATAGTAAAACACATAGAACAGCCCAAATCTCTGTCCGCAAGGGAACAGAGAAACACATTTTGATATGTTCGTACAATGGAACACTAGACAGAAGTTAAAATGAATGGTCTGCCATGGGAAGGGGAGTAGTATCTGGGGAGAAGGCCTTTTTATTTATTTAAAAGTATTCAGAACAAATAGAGCAGACAGAGCTTGTTAAAAGTGGAGTGGTATATAAATGGATGCACACATTTTGGAGTTGGAAATACCATGCGGATTTCTATGTGAAACTAGTCTCCCTCTTAGATTTTTGATATTGCTTCGGGAACCTGTTTCTTGTGGTGCATAAATCCAGGTTCTACCTTGGAAAGGTCATCAACCCTATTTCAATGAGATTCATTCATTGTGAGCGTAAAGAAAGGTCCCTGCATTGAGCTGGTAGACCAGAAGGTGCCCCACATTCATTCAAGTACAAGAGGCTTTCCCTGGATTTTTATTTTTTTGTTCTTCACAGTATAACTTTTTCTTTCAACAGTAGTGTGGTGTCTAAGCCCTTCTGCTTTACTAAGGATATTCTCCTGAGCTTTAAATGACAGGTTCCGTGCACTCTAAATTAGGAAATTTTATGTAAGAGTAGATGGTAATTCACTCAAGAGAAGCATAGTTGGCAGGAAACTATAAAATGATTCATTGGGAAAATTTATTTTAGGTTCCAGAAAATTAAGTGCCATGGTGGGTTTTCATGTGCTGTGTAGGGAAGGGAATTAAATCCAAAACAAAAGGACAACAACAATTAATATATATATTGTGTTCTCTGAGCCTACTCAGAGAGCAGGATGTATTTATTAGCAAATTTGGGACTTGGTACATGCAGGA
The DNA here is from genome assembly GCA_004027555.1 of Craseonycteris thonglongyai. Lineage (NCBI taxonomy): Eukaryota > Metazoa > Chordata > Mammalia > Chiroptera > Craseonycteridae > Craseonycteris > Craseonycteris thonglongyai. Next base: position 11,758 of record PVKE010017775.1, read on the forward strand.
CTTCTTCCCGAGAAAAGCCATATGTTCTCCGGTGCGTGCCAGACTTGTGACAGTTCTCTGGTCCTGCAAATGAAAACAAAATGTGTAGCCCTTATGGTGGGAATGAAACCTCTTCCTACAGTAGCATCCTTTAGCGATGCCAAGCTCTTGTTCGGCTCAGTGGCTTCGCACTAAGTGTAACTTGCATGACATTTGAAAATCGTAAATCCTCTCGGGTCTCAACTTTGCTGCTCTTAGTTTGAAGTCCTTCCTTTAGTCCAAAAGGGCCTGAAGTGTGGGCTCCTGCTGGCCTCCTGGAAGAGCCACGCTTACTCCAGAATTGCCAGGACCTGTGCGTATCCTTCTCCAAAGGCATACAGTATTTTCCAAAGGCACGAATGGCAGAGCTTCGGAGGTGGCAAGGGTGTACTGTGGAGGAGCTGGTGGCATGGTGGCATGGTGGCGTGGTGGGAAAGAAGCATCTCAAAGCCCTTTGACTGCTTTGTCTGTTCATTCGTGTTTTAAGTAGATGTTGATAGGCCCACTGTGACTTTCACCCTGCCTCTTCTAATTTCTTTTTGTCATAATCCTATCAACAGTCATTCCAACAGTCAGACCTTAATTAGAAAAAACAAGTTTATGGTACTGCTGTTGTAGAAAGTACCCAGAGCTGCTGCTGATTTTCTGTTTTCTCTGTTCACCTTTGGTCTTCGAGCTTTGCCATCAGCACAGTACTATTTTGTGGGAAAGAAAAGGCAAATGCAGTGATGGTTCAGAAGAATGATACCAAATAGAATTGAATGAAAGGAACAAATAAGCCTACCAGAGTTGGTGTGTTATTCTTGCATTCTCATCTGCTCATACATTGAGCCACACCCCACGAAACAGAGATGAACAGGATCAAAATCATGGCCTTCCAGGAACTTCAACACATTGGAGAGGCATTCGAATGAATAATGGTATTACAAAATATAACCTAACAAGTGCTAAATAGAGTTAGATGCAGGAGTGGTAGGAGAACAGAGGGGATTGGACATTTTCACAGAGGAGGGTACAATTAACCTACAGACAACGTGACTCAATAGGAATACAGGCAAAGGAAGGAAGTAATGGATTTATTATTGAAGGACAACAAAACCTAACAGATTTTAATGAATTCTTGTTAATTACTAGGAAAATTTTTAGCCACAATTTTTAGCAATATAAACAGTATGGAAACAAGTTAAAAAAATTTTAAGGAGTTTTTGTTGTTGTTGTTTTTAAAGATTTATTTTATTGTTTTTGACAGAGTCAGAGAGATACAGAGAGAAGGGGGAGGGCCCAGAGCAGTCTTCATCGTTGTACCTTATCAGTTTTTTTTGACATGGTTTCGTTCCACACAGGTGGGTGGGGGCCATGCAGGGTGGGAACTGGGCTGGGGGCCTCCTGCATGGGAGGCATGCCCCCTTGAGCCAGGGGCTGAACTGGGGGGTGGGGGGTTGCAGTGGGAGGGTGAGAACCAAACTGGGCCTCTTGCATGGGAAGCACACCCCAGAACTCTGATAACGTGAGTTGATGGATAAGAAAAAAGATCACTTCTGAAAAATGTGTTCTGAATATACAGTCATATCTGGGTACTTGATGTATTTGAAACTTGTATTTGGTACTCGACACATTTTGATGTGAAAATTTTGTCCCGGGACTCTTCATTTGTTTGGTACTTCATGTACAAACTGTAACCTGTCAGTATTGATTGCTTGTTGAACTACTAACCTTTCCAGCTGAAACAAAGGGTCACACATTAGTCACACGGTAGCTCTTGCCCTGTGCACATGCCCTTGTGGTCTTACCTTTGCTTCTGTGGTCATTTTGTGTATCTTTGGTTTGGGAATGTATTAAATTTGTTTACATTATTTCTTATGGGAAAAATTGGTTTGGCACTTACGGTTTTTGGTATTTACATGCCTCTGGGAACCAATTAACGGTAAGTACCGCGTACTGCTTTAACGTGGCTTCTGAAGTGTAAATTTTGAGTTCATTTTTAAAGTCACACGTGCCTACAGAAATAGCATTTTGTCCTTAAAGATCCTCACCTGTAATCCTGTAATGATGCTGCAGATATTAATGGCTCTCAAACCTTTAATCAGCTTGGATTTTGGAAAGTGTTCTTCCTTCTACCACAAGTTAGTCCTGGGTTGAAGTATTCTGGAAGCCTCTACCTTGCACGCTCCATGTCCATGAGTTTCCACATGTCACGTCACCTTGATACCCTTAAGTTATAGGATCATGTGTTGGTACTTGTAGAGAAATGACACTACTTTGCTTTATGAAGTACTTTACAGTTGTCAAACTTTATTCAGTTATCCTACATAATCTTTATACCTGCCTTGTGAAGTAGCTTTCAGTTATTCACCTCTTAGGCTAGAAAATTAAAGAGAGTTAGAATGATATGCCCAAGACTACCAATCTAGAAAGAAAATAACTGCTTGTCACTTTGTGGCTATATAAACAAAATATGGTATATCCATACATTAAAATGTTATTCAACTGTAAAAAGAAATGAAATACTCATACATGCTATAATGTAGATGAATCTTGAAAATATGCCAAGTGAAAGAAGCCAGAAACAAAACAGCACAGAATTAGAAGGTCCCATTTATATGAAACATTCAAAACAGATAAGTCTACGAAAGGAGATCAGTGGTTGTCAGGGTGTGGGACATTGAATAGAGTTGGGGAAATGACTGCTAATGGGTATAAGGCTTCTTTTTGGTATGATAAAAACTGTTCAAAAATTATATTAGTGTGATGACCATACAACTCTGCAAGTAATTAAAAATGATTGAATTGTATACTTTAAATGAAGGAACTTTGTGACACATTAATTATATCTCAATAAAGTTGTTAAAATAGTAAATTCACTTCCCTACATCCCAGAGCTTAAGGACAAGTGACTTCAAAACCGTAGGCCCCCTTCTTGGTACATACTAGGCTTCATCTTTTTCCATGCCATAAGTAAAAGTGCCAAGCCTCTTCTTCAAATCCTGTCCCTTCTAAATATTCCTCTCTCCCTCCTCACATGCCCCACTTGAACAGATAAGAGAGGACAGCCTGTCGGTGTCCCTGTATTGACTGCCTACTACTATGAGCAGGTAGTGACATGAGCACATTAGTAAGCCTATGCAGAATTCCAAAGAGAATATTCTTTCCTGTGTCCATTTCATATTTTATTTATTTGGCATAGTTTCATTAGAGTTTTGCAAGCAGTCAACTCATTCAGGAGCAAGAGCAAGTTGTCCACATGGTTGAAAAGCACACGGCAGACATTTGAAAGCAAAGGAAGCCATCAGCGCCACCGGTTGTGAATGCCAGAATCTTACGTAGAGCCTGTCCCCAGCTTTGAGCAACTGTAAGCCTGTAGCAAAACCCAAACCATCCCTGTGGTTTATCAAACGCTGTGTATATTTAAATAAAAGAGTGGCCGATACAATTGTTACATAGTTTATTGAGGCAGTCTGACATGGGATGATAAAGGCAGTAGCTTCTTTCCACAGCATGAGAGCATATTGGGAAAGAAAGAATCATGTCAGCTCTCAGATAGTGGGCTATGCAGTGATGTTACTTGAATATCTGCCCCAGCTATGGCAGCAGCCGTTCCTGTTAGATATATCCAGCAGAGACAGAGGACACCTGAAGTCCCAATGTCAGAGATCGTGGCTAAAATAAGCAAACCATGAATGTGTATGAGGGTTGTGGGGAGCCGTTATCTCTCCTCTGACTTCAGCCTGAGCCTGTAACATGTGAGTCTGCAGGGAGAGTGGGCTGCACTGCAGCTTAGAGTGGAAGCGGAGAGGTGCACCTGTCATGGTGCCTCCTTCTTTGCAGTGATGGGTTGCTTAGCGTATGGGAAGTTCTGCCCAGGTTATAAATAGAATATATAGGAAATACAGAAAAAAGATATATCCATTCTGGCACTAAGGTTCTTTAAAAATTTTTTGGTTCGGATGATGCAATTTCTGCAGATATGAGTTGTCAAACTTGATAATCTCAGACTGGGGTCCATCTTTCTGAGTTTTATGTGGTTATTCTTTGTTCCTAATTTAATTCCTTTGTCAGTGGTTTTCTGAATAAAATAGTATTCCTGCGATTTCTTAATTGAATGCCAGCTGATTGTCTACCTACTTCTATGACTATCCCAAAGTCCCTTCCTATCTCTTCCTTATTGTGGCTTAAGGTAAAGTTTGTGATTGATTACTGCAGCTGTGAGCATTGTGCTAGCTTCTTTTGGCTTAGGAAGAGATCAGTTGCCTTGCGATAGAGCGTGGCTGCCACATTTGGTGACATAGAATGCTGTGTGAGGAGCTGAATCTAATATGTGTGAAATACTTGTAGGAAGTGTCTCAAATGCCTTCAGATACCCATTGGCTTGCAATTTGTCCCAGGTGTTTGCTTTCTGCAGAGCTGAAGTACCTACCTACCTGGAATGGATGGAAGGAGGCTGTCCAAGCATCAGTGATGGACATGGAGCAGATTCTGAGCTGCCTGCTTTTGCAGCTGGGACCCAACTGTCAGTTACTCTAGTTGCTATGAGCATTTCATACAGTTCCAAATGATATTTCTGTAAACAGAAAGTGAAAGGGAAGAAGTACTACATATAATAAAGTATGAGGATGTAGTTCCTCTTGCCTGATTCCTATATCCTTTAGATCACATGTACTTAATGATACTGCAAAATTTAATTTTATCCATATTTGGGGTTTTCTTTATGTTTGGCATGCTTCTTTGGCAATATCTGAAAGCACACAGATGCAAATAGGGTGAAATGCGACACATATACTAATAATAAGTCACACATTCAAATTGTGGCACTAGTACTCCCACCTCTTCCATAACCCCCATTCCAAAATTTCTTGACCACCCATATGTAATTTTCTGCATATACTGAGTTTTTTTGTTTATTTGTTTGTTTGTTTGTTTGTTTGGGGTTTTTTGCCATGTAGTGGTTTATACTTGAGAAAATTTCTTCCTATATTCCATATCTATCTTTCTGGCTTTCTAAACACATTTGAGAATCAGCCAGGGTTCAAGAAGCTTTTCCCAACCTTGTCTTCTTATCCACCTAGGGCAAAATTGTCTAGCCTAAGCTCAAATGGTTGTCTGCACAGTTTTATGTACTTATATTATTACAGTAAGTCCTCCTTAACACATTCAACAGGCTGTACAACTTTAAGCAACATGATGCACAACAGAACCAATTTTGCCATAGGCTATTTGATATAAACAAGAGTTAAATTCCTGCAGTATCTCAACATTATAACAAAATGAATGAAATTATGTTATTTGAGGACCTGGTATATATAGAAATGGTTTGTTTGTCCATATAGACCAACAAACTCATGTTCCCAGAGAGCGTATGCCATATCTTATTTGTGTACGAAACCTCCAGCGCCAGCAGAGTGCCTGGTGCATAGTAGACATTCAAGTTGTGTTCTTTTGTATTCATTCCATTTGGTGAATTTAATCTAAAGATAATTTGTTTTCTTCCTTTTTTGTTTTAAGAATGAGAATCTGGAGGGGGGGTAGTACCACATCATTTTTTCCCCAAATGCTTTGCATGGTATTTTTTCTTTCTCTCCCTTTCCTAATATATTATCTACTTCTGATGTACTATAAATAGCACTCCATCTATAGAAATTGTATCAATTAGGTTTCTTCAGGGAAACAGCACCAGTTGGATATGGAGGCAGAATTTCTTCCTCTAGGTAATCTCAATTTAGTTCTTAATAGAATTCAGGGGAAACCAGGATAGCTCAGTGGGTTATGCACCTGCTTTGCATTCCTGGGGTCCAAGGATCGAATCCTGACCCTGGCCCCTGTGGACCCATTTGCTGAACTGGGGTGTGGCCCCCAGTTTGGTTCTTACCAGGTGAGCTTCCCATGTGGGATGCCCCCAGTTCAGCTCCCAGCTCACGGGGTCGTGCCTCTCATGCAGGAGGCCCCCGCCCAGTTCCACCTGTGTGGAATGAAACTGATGACGTACAACTGGAGACTGCTCTGCCCTCCTTCTCCAATCTAAGTCTCTCTCTGTCAAAAGCAATAAAATAAATCTTTAAGAAAAAAGTATTCAGTTGCTTGGATGGGGCCCACCCACATTATCAAAGATAATTTCCTTTACTTAAAGTCAACTGATAGTGTATGTTAACCACATTTACAGAATATCTTTATACCACCACCTAGTATTTGATTGAATAACTGGTTAATAACTAGCCTAGCCCAATTATTATATCAAATTGGCCATCACTGAAATAGGCATCACATCCTTTTTTACAATGAACCAAATATTTTATTTTTTATTGTTAAATTTATTGGGGTGACATTGGTTAGTGAAAATTACATAGGTCCCAGGTGTAAAATTCTATAGTACATCGTCTATGTGTTGCATCCTGTACTCACCACCCAGAGTCAGTTTTCTTTCCATCACCATATATTTGGCTCCCCCTCCCTCTGAATTTAGAACTCTCCTAGTTATCTAACCACACTCCACCTCTGCCCCATTTGGTGGATTAAGAAACTGAGGCCCAGGGAGGTTTATGCATTTAGTTCGCAAACAGAAATGGGAGTCCCAGCAGCTTCCTTTAGCAAATAAATGCTTAGGGCTACTTCCTCTTCGCCTTATCAACTAAGTCCTCAGGTGTTCTTGAACCAGGACTCAAGCCCCAGATGAATGACCACTTTTTCTTTCTGTGACTTCTGTTTTATTCTCATGGGAATTTATGGCTGAGCTTTAAATAGAATTTAAAAAATACTATATGACATAATTCTAGCCCCAAGGCTTAGAGTCTATTTTTAGCAGACACTGTCTTTTTATATTTTGTTCAATTTCAGTGGCTTATTGCAGTGGATTATGAAAACGTATAAAAATTTTCCTCTTGTCAGGAGTGGGGAAGTTTACAGAAATATTGTCCCCCTCTGTTGAACCCTGCTCCTAAATAGCTCCTTACCTGAGGAGGGACTAGATTATTTGAGGAGTCAAAAAATAGAGGAATGCTGGTTCTATTTTTTTTTTTATTAAATTTATTGGGGTGACATTGATTAATATCAATTACATTGTTTCCAGCTGTACAGTTCTACATGACATTGTCTATACATTGAATTATGTGCTCACCACCCAGAATCAGCTCACTTTCCATCGCTGTATGTTTGATTCCCCCTCCCTACTCCCCCCATCCCAGCTCTCCCACCCACCTAATGGTTCTATTTTTATTCTGCACATTTTTATAATTTTAAAATATTTTTCTAGAAGACAAAATTAGCATCATTTGCAAATTAAACTGTCGGTGGTAAGATAAAATATCTTTCCAGTGAGAGACTAAAACTGCATAATACCTCTATAATAAATCTATTAACATTATTTGAGGGGGTGTACAAATATATAATTAGCTACATAGTCTACAGAAGATTCTCACTTTGGAAAATGGGGATTGGAAAGTTTTTATTTTAACCCCTGTGAATCATATCAGGAAATAAAATAGAACATTATATAAATCAATTTCTGCATTTTCTATATAATATTTGACCAGGAGCAAGAAAGGCTAGAAGCTGGGAAAAGGGCCAAGCACTTAGCTCACCAAACTCAATTTTAATGTTCTTACCTCTGGGTACTCAAAGAAAATTCATCTTAATCCTCTTGAATTCTTGGGTTGAGTTCAGGGTGTGGTGACATCACTAGTTTTTATATTATATAAGAGGATCCTTTCCACTTTTCTTCAATATTCAAATTCTACTTGATAGCAAGAAATGGTCAGAATTTGTTTAATTTAGTTAGACATAAATGCTTTTACTCATTTTCTAAGAGAATCTAAAGTTTTGGGATGGGAAAAATAAGTATGTATGTGTGTATATGCGTGTGTGTGTGTGTGTGTGTGTGTGTGTGTGTGTGTGTGTATGTATATATATATATAGAGAGAGAGACTGTCCAGAAAAAAATCCAACCATAAATGCCTCTGTTTTTCATATTACATAGCAAGATACTTTCCACATAGCCCTCGTATGTATTTTTGAAATTCACTTTCAAAACATCATGGCATTTAAGCAGTCCACTGTAATGACAGCTGAGAAAAACTGGTGTGAAACTTGTATTCCACGGAGTGAATTCACCCTGCCTTTCATATAGGAGAATACCACCATCTGGAAAAAACAAAATAGACTTGTGGTTAGCCAAAGACCAAGAAAATACAGCTGTAATTTTGATTCTCCTGTTTTCTTCTGAATATTTGCCATGTTATTGTTTTCATTTTAAGTTATATTTTTAGTACCTTACTAAGGAGTAATGATTAAAGAACCTTCATGATGAGTCAGAGTATGGGCTTCTTTTATTTATTATCATAGGTGGTTCTTGTCTGCAATTATTGGGAAAACCGTACAGTGTCCCGTAGGGGTAGTTTCAGTAACTTCCTTCTAGAGTTTCTGTATTAAATAGGTTGTTCTTTAATGAATTTAAATTACACTTAGAATTTTTTTGGCCTAATATAAGAAACCAACTTACAATTCTACCTCTCATGAGAGTAAGCCATTTGTTAAGACATAAACCACTTATTTTCATGATTTTTGATGGTTTATAAAATATTTTTCCATGTATATTCTAATTTAACTCTCAAAAAAGCTAGTGTTAGATGATGTTGGTTTTTATTTCTTGGGTGAAGAAATTGAGACACTAACAGATTATACATTTTCTCTTTCACACAACTATTGTCATCATCCGGGCTAGATTTCAGGTCTCCTCACTCTAAATCCAGTTTTCCCTAACAACTTATCTCATTGACTTAATTAATTGTCAGTGAGGTTTCATTACACATATATATAATTTTGTGGGATTATTTCATGGGACAGATGGGCAGGATAAATGTATGAGTTCTATTTTATCTTCTTAACAGACTATATACTTAACTTATGGGATATCAAAGTGTATAAGCAGGGGAAGCCAGGATGGCTCAGCGGGTTAGGTGCTCACTTTGCAGCCCCGGGCCCTAGGATCAAATCCCGGCCCCTATGCAGGCGGACCCATATGCTGAAGTGGGGTGTGCCCCCAGTTCAGTTCTTGCCAGGGCCTATACTGGGGACCCCCACCCCCGTTCCTGCCCTGCGCAGCCCCACACCCACCTATGGAGTGAAACTACATGGAAAACTAATGCTGTCAACTATGGAGACTGCTCTGGGCCCTCTCTCTTCTCTCTGTCTCTCTCTCTCTGTAAAAAAAACAATAAAAATAAATCTTATAATAAAATAAAGTATATAAACAGATAGTACAGTACTTAAAATTATTTGTAATTATTTTTAAAAACACTATAGAAAAATATTTACTTTCTACCACATGTACACACAAACATGCTTGCCTACATGTGTGATTATATACACGCATGTGCATGTACATAGAAACTAAACTACATATATGCAGTAGATTCTCTATTAACTGAAACTCAAACACTGGCACTCTCAGGCAATAGGCAAAAATAATTGAGGAAATAATACATTTGTCCAGTGTGAGTGCCGGTTAACTGAGAGTGTACTGTATTTGGAACCATGGTTATTGGGAAGAATGTATGTCATTACTTTGAATTGTAATTGTACTAAAAGTAATTTGGTGAATGAATGTAAAATGGTTACAGTTAAGAGAATTTTTTTTAATTTGACTTTAAATAAAATATCAGACATTGTAGTTCATTGAATTTTCTTTTTTTCTGTGTTTCTGGTTTGTTGCTGATGGAGAAAAAGACATTACATTTTATAGGAGAGATTAAACTCAGAATGAAGACACAGAACCAGTACTAACTCATAGTTAAGGGCAGTTTTGGTCTTAGAATAGTTCATTGAGATAAAATTTTTTCAGGCAGTAATTGTTCACTCTGCAAAACTATATTCAGTAATGCATTCAGTCTCAGAAGTTTTCAAACAAAGAAGCATGTGATAAGATTCCCTCCTTTAACATCTTATAATTTAGAAGAGCAAAGGTCCTCAGCAATTTCACTCAAGTGGCAAGTTCCAGGCAGACTTGCAAACGGATGTGGTTCTTAAGCTGCAAAAGAAGTCTAATGAAATCCAACTAGGGTGGGCAGTCAAGATGATGGAAAAGGTGAAATCAGGGTGAGCATTATAGGTAACTGGTAGGATTTGAAAAAATCGAAACGCAAAGTAGGTCCAGGCCCCAGGCAGAGGGAATAAACATGTTTGGTGGATGGTAAGGAAACCTGGCTGTGTGTGATGAATAGTAGAGCTAAAGCTGAACAAAAACTTGGAAGCTAGGAGGTAAATAACTTTGCAGTTGTGAATAAATTTGATCTTAAGTCTATTGGATTTCACTGACAATGTGATTTTCAAGGAGACCTTGAAAAAAGGCAGTGGGGGAAATGAGAGTTGGCCCTCCAGTGTTTAGGAAACGCAGTGCAACACAGGGAAGAATCAGAGCTGCATACGGAGGGTGGCATGTCTTCTTCCTGGTGGTGACAGTTATCAAGGAGGAGCATGGGTCATTGTTGGGAAGCAGCACACAGCATCCTTTGGGTTCTTTATTTAAACTGCCTCTTGCTGCTGGAGTCCTTTGACCTGTTTTTCTTGTGGTTTATAGAGAAAGATGGTCAGCATGAGACAACAACACTAGGGCAGACTCAGAATGAAGACTTTTAAAACATGAGTCGATTGTATTATTTATGTTGTTGTTTTTTTTTTTGAAAAGTTGTGCCTTTTGAAATTCCATTGCAGAGTGCAATGATCAGTCTTATTTGCCTCACTTTATGCCTCCTCTCCATCACCTTAACATTAGTGTTTACAAAAGCACATTGTGGTTCAGTCCCATAAATCTAAGGTGACCAGATGTCCCGCTTTTGGTGGGACAGTCCTGATTTTGAACAATTTGTCCCACATCCTGCGGCGTTTTAAAAAAGTCCCGATTTTTGGAAAGAATGCACGACAAGCTAGGAAACGGCGGGAGATAGACCAAATTTTTAATCAATAACACCCCCCCCACCCCCACCCCCGGTCATTGGTGTCCTGCTTTACCAATGTTAAAATCTGGTCACCTTATGTAAATCTCTATTAAACACCTGTTGTGACAAATACAATGAAGAATAAGATAGAGGAAGTGAGATCTTTGGTTTGGCTGGAGTATAGAGTATATGGAGAGTGTGAGAGAAGATCCAATTAGAAGCATAATCTCTCAACACTGTGCTAAGTGGGTAAAATTAAGGAATTTGAATAAAGGGTCTTTTTGTTTTGTGGCACAGGGGCATATTGTTTCCTTTGTTTTCTTTTTATTCAAATAACTTGCTAATTTATAGTTAAATAGGGGATCAGTTTTTCAAATGACAAGCATAATAGCGTAACCAGAGTCTAAAAATACTCAATACTATGAAATCTTGGTTTTAAGTCAGACTGAAAGAATCAGGAAGCATATGACCTCACTTATAAAGTGGATTATAAAACTGAAAATAACAAAGAAACAAATACTTATGGACATACTCAATAGTTTGGTGATTACCTGAGGGAAGGGGAGGAGGGGGGAGGGTGAGTGGGGAGGGGAGGTCAGAGTGAGCACCAGATATATGGTAATGGAAGGGGAGCTGATTCTGGGTGGTGAGGACATAATGCGATGATGTGGACTTGTACATCTGGAAACTATCTAATTGTTACCAATCAATGTCACCTCAGTAAATTTAACAATAAAAAAAAAATCACCCACTGGAAAATAGGACAAAACGATTCTTAAATAAATGGCACTGGGTAAGAAAACCAGAGCTCATTGTTGGCCAGATGGGCTCAGGGAGCCTGTATTCTTTATCTTGACTCACACATTAAACAATAGAAGTTATAGTAATGTCATTTAAAGAATAGGTGGAGAAAATGTTTGGCATACTTCTGAGGAATGAGTCAGTTGTTATTTATCCTGTTGTTTAATTCGGTGTCTTGATAGATTTAAATCCTTTGTACTTGGGGGAAAAAATTAGCCCAAAGAAGAGTGTGCTTGTCATTTTGAATACCCATATTTTTCCCAAGAATCTAATTAGGTAAGAAATTTTTATGTCAACCAACCAATCAACTCAGTACCAGTATCTAACTGTTAGCCTAATTCAGTGTTTGGTGTTTATTTCAGAGCATCTCAAATGTCAGCTTTTGTTGAGGAGATTCATATTCATTCTCTATCTTTCTCTGTCTCTCTCTCTGTCTCTCTCTCTCTCTCACACACACACACACACACACACACACACACTACTGAAACCAAATAGTTACAGCTAATTGACAACGGACCAATGAATTGGCTTCAGTGTGAGTTACCAGGATTTGTTCTAAATTATTAATGCAGAATGATCCCATTTGCTACCCCATTTGATACAGCAACTGTGGATCTAACCTGTGATGGATACAAAAAGTGGGGAAATTAAAATCACTCTCAGTTGAGCAATATGGGATTGAAAATGTGATATAAACCCTTGTGATTTTGATGATAGTCATATTTTATTCCCTAGAGGTAGGCAAAATGTGATTAACTCAAGGTTAACAGGGTTCTCTAATATTACCACAAATGAAAATATTTCTCAGCTATGTTTTTTTGTGTGTGACAATTTTGCACATAAAAATTAAATACAGGTATCTCATTCATAGGTCATGGGAGGGATCTATCTATAATGATGCTTTTAGACCAAAATGGGACTTTGGAATACAGTGAGTTAGTTCCCTGACATTGGAGAAAGTAATGTAGAACTGAGACACAGTTGATCTGGGGTTGTGTTGCATGTATAGTAGACTCTCTGCTAACAGGAAATCACACTACCATCACTCTCAAGCAACTGGCCAAAAAATTTGAAGAAATACTACTACACTTACCTGGCATAGGTACCAGTTAACTGAGAGTGTACTTACATTTATTCAGCATATACCAATCCCCATGGGTACTGGTTAACTGAAAGTCTACTGTATTTCTACCTAAATTTAATGAAAAACTACATACTTCAAGAATAAGACACAAGAGAGGTGGAAATAGAAGCTATAACTGCCATCACTGAGCAAAGTGAAAGGAAGGGAATCAATGTACAAATTTGTTTGGTGATAGGGAAAATCTGATAATCTTTAAGGCCCGTTTGATTCATGATTATCTATAACTAAAACCTGAATATGGAGATCAAGTTGCTGGCACATGAATTGAATTATCTGGCCTTCCTGCCCCCAATTCTCGTTTGGTGAACATTGTCATGAAAGCTGACTGCTGGACACATCACAGTGGGTGCACACTTTAGATTAGGTGGTAGCAATGCCAGAAAAAGCTTGGATCTGTGCCTAATGTTGAAATAGTTAATAGCCAGCATCATCCAAGACACAAGTTAAGTGAGAGAGCTGATGTCAAGGACCAGGTGTTCACAGCGCATCTACCTCTGGCTTTCTGAATCTAATGGGACTTCAGGCAGAGAAGGCCAGCACCATGGACAGCTCGTCAGAGCCGTGGTGGAGATGTAGGTTTAGCCCAGGAAAGTTACATTCAGGTCCTAGTTACATCGCTTCATGGCTAAACGTGTCTACCAGTGATAGGAAATTCAGTTCATGCAACCCTCAGTTTTCTCATCTGCAACACAGGAGCAATATCTGTTTTTAATAGTTCTTGTGGTGCGCAGATGATAAATTGCAAGGGAAAGTAGGTGTCAGCTATGCAAATTAAAGATGGTAATATTGTTCTTAACCTTTCACTTTTAATTATTGAACTTTATCTACTTAGCACTGTATTATGTTAATGGAAATTGCTAGATTCTTCTCAAGGTATGAAACAACAGTTAAATAAATGACTGAGAGAGACCGGGGTACTATTAGCAGGTTTGCACTTTATTGATGAGAAACAGGAATTAGGGTATATACTCCATATCTGGTAGATTCAGACACAGGTTCTTATATTTATGATACCATTTAGTTTTTCCAAGAACTCTGTTTACTAGCAAATAGAGGAGTCAGTCCATGCTATGCCCTTCTATCCCAGCACACTTTTCTGTCAGTGCTGCTGGGGTGAAATGAGTGGTATCTGGTATGCAGGGCTGTAGTGGTGATAGAGTTCAGACTCTTGGTTTCCCCAAGAGTGATCCCGTCTAATGGTTTTTCTAATAGCAGGAAGCAGGGGTTAAAGACAGAGAGAAAAAGAGGGGAAGGAATACGCCTCAGCCCCCAACAAGGGGCCAGAGCGTCCGTGGCCAAGAGTCAGAGTATGCACCCAGTGTTGCTTTTTGGAGCCGGTGAGCCAAGCTCACTGGGATGACTCAGGTTGTTCCTGAGGTTGCTGCAGCTCTGATTATGATGGGAACCCTTCAAAGACCCTCACCCCAGTGGTTGTTAAAGGAAACAAAAAAATAATACTTCTCTATCTGTGTGTGATAACTGCAGTACAATGATGTCTCACTGAAAAATGTCTGACTGCCTTTACAATTAGAATATCGTAAGAGGACTGAAATTCTTGTGGTGTTAGCATTCGATATGCGCACACCTGTCTTTGATGAAACTGAAGTATTTTTCTTGTGATCCCTTCATAACTTTTTATTAGATTTAATTTGCATCTTGATTTCAGAACAGAATGTGATAGCTACTTTTTTATGAATTTGAAACCTACATGTGAAAAATGACCACTTGCATGTGTAAATTGATGAACGTAAAATATACGGTAATGGGAATTCATTGGGTAGAAAAGAAATAACCTCAATATATTTCCGTATAGTTTATCTTATCATTATGTATATAAGGTTGTAGATAGCTACAGGGAGCTTTCTAAGACTACTATCCATACCCTTTTATCTGAAGATTAGCTGGGCTGATATTTTTCTTACCAATTTGATGTTTGTGATTGTGTTAAATAGGTTGAGGAATAGGTTGAAGAAGTAACAATTTTCTACTTAGGTAGCATTTTAGACCTGTTATCAGAGGGAGATGATTATTGTATGATGCTGTTGTCCTCAAAGCTTTCAAAAGGAGAATGTTAGTGATTAGATTGTTATATAATTATATATATATATATATATATATGTATATGTATGTATATATATATATATATATATATATATATATATATATATATATATATATATATATAATGGAAAGAGCATGGAGTTGAAATCAGGAGATGTAAGCTTGAATTTTTTCTTCAAAACTGCCAGGTAATTGGTCCTAGGTCAATTGGTTAAACCCTCTGAGCCATAGTTTCCTCTTATAAAATAGGACTTCCCACTTATGTCATAGCATGGTTGTGAGATTTTATTCGATAATGTGTGTGAGAGTGCTTAAAACTTGTATCATAGTTTTAAAAGAAACTTTATAATCATTCTCCTTTGTGTTATTTTCTACAGAAAGTGAGTGAGAAGGTTGGAGGAGCTGAAGGAACCAAGCTAGATGATGACTTCAAGGAGATGGAGAGGGTAAGTCATCACCGCTTTAGCGTTCCCTGTGGCGTAAGATTGCCCAAAATACTCAGAGAAGAAGGGAGAAAGGAAAAGGGAAACTGGTCTCCACTGGTGCCTGAGGAGACCTGTTATTTTAAAATACTTTTTTTTTTAGTATCTATTTTAAAACAGAAAATACAAAGGAACCCATCTTCCCTTTGCACTATCCCAAGAACAGAACCTCAGTGAAGGCGAAGCCATCATGTGCTTTTCCTGGTGAATTTAGTCATCACTTTTCCGAATAGGGACAGCATGGAGCTAGTGTTGAATCGTAGTGAGGTGGAAAGAAAAACTAGCGTGGGAAATGATGTCTCAGAAGTTTTGGGGAGAGTTTGAGTCGCTCTCCAGCTTTAGGAGGTGTCCCTTACAAGACCAGCCAGCCAGAGGCCCAGGTATAGTGCAAAGGGGCAGCTGTGGAGCCTTTCTTGTGGCCCAAGCTCTGCTCCCACCACGTGGTACAAAAGTTCATTGGATTCTTGGACCCTTTCTAAAAACTAAAAAAAAAGTTTTTCCAAATATAAAGTGAAACTACTAATCCTTTCCTGTGGGAATTCTATTAAGGGTTAAAAAATAGTGTAAATTCTTTAGCATTCTGCCTAAATGTAATGAATGTGGCGGTGATGAACAAAATGTCAGATTTCATTCTTCTTGTGACATACGCCATATTTTATCTTCATCTTTTCTTTTAGTGTGAGACTCTTTATAGCAAGTGATGCTTATACTTAATGGTGAAGAACATGTACTGTTTGTGTAAAGAACTATTTCAGGTGTTAAACTGCAGAAGGGTAAAGGATCTGGTTATACAAGCACTTGAGCAAAAAGGATGTCAAAAAGCCTATGATACCTACAAACCGTATTTTTATTTCTTCTCAGTTCCAATAGGCTGCTTCAGTTTTGCTATTTTCACTGTCTGTGGGAGAAGTCAAACCCAGAATATTTCTAGATATTTTGTGCCTTGTCTTTTTCACTTTTACTTCTGATGAGTTCATTGATGAATTCAACAAATTCTTGTTTTGTGCTTCCTGTGAGGGAAGCAAGTATAATATGGCAGAGAAAAGGATAGACATGAAGTTCATGACTGCAGAAAGTTCATAGTCTAGTGGCAGAGGAACTTTTGACAAACACAGACCAGTGCGGCAAGGGGAATGAAATGTGGTAATAGAGAAGCTTGGAAGACAGGAAACTCACCCATACAGGGTAGTCAGGGAAGACTTTACTGATATTTAAGTGAAGATGTGGTAGATGAGTAAGAGTAGTCAGATCCTAGTGGGTTTCTGGTAAAGGAAACAGCAAACAGGACAATGGGACACTTTTGGATTCCTGGGGGAAAAATGAGTTGCCAAGAGACAGGAGTCTCAAGCAATGAAATTGTGCAGTGTTTATATAGCTGTCGTTCTGGCTAAGTTCTTGAGATGCACAGCTCTGATAGAAGAGGTACCTACTAGAGAGGAGATTTAGCATGAGTTCTCAGTCCCAACCAGAAGTCTGGGAAGCCCACCTCTTACACCAAATATCTGGCAGCCACTTGCCCCAGTAGACTGAAGTCTGCATTGGTCCCCATTTCTCATTTCTAGACAATACCACCTGATCTTCAGCCAAAACTGGTAGCTCTTGCTGTGCGTAGTTCTGGAAATGGTATTCTACCCATCCTTCTATAGCAGCTGAGTCTCCACTTACGGACACACCTGCTCAGAGTGAGTTGACTGACTCCTTCAGTTCCCGTAATGTTAGAAGTCTACATTCCTCATTATGTACAGCTCTGCAGATCTGTTAATTTGCATTAACCTCTGTCTGTACCCGATCTTCCTTACTTCCCTCTTAACATTTGATGTCTCCCTACAGCCCTATCCTGGAGGGAATTCATAGTATCCCACAAGGCCAGTACCATATCGTGTTAATGACAGATTAGGCAGATAGTTAGAAATTTAGAACTAAGGAGCCAGAATTTTAATTCTGCTTTCTTCATCTGTAGGATTAAAGGACATAAACTAGGTTACTCACAGCTTAAGCTAAGACAAACTAACTTTCTGTTCCTTAAGTGAGACCAAAAAGAATAAGAAAGTCGGAGAATAGAATTTTAAACTGAACTAGTAATTAAGGCTTTGAATCCATGCCAATCTTGCAAACTAATTGAAATAAAAGGAAATTGCTAGTATTTTATTTGAGGCAAAGACCCACAGACATCCCTCTAATTCTGAAGGTAAGGTTTGTTTCTCCCGTTTCCTAAAAGATAATGAGTGCCTGAAGGTTTTATTTCAAAATCTAGATGTTCATGCAATAAAATAAACTTCTGCTAATTGAAGAAAACATCCATGGTTTCACATTTGGGTCTATACCTAAGTAGGCTGAGAGATTTACATTTTAGTTCAGTGTCGAAATTGTTTTATTCCATTGTATTTCACATATCTTTTTTTCTTATCTTTGGCTCAGTTGGAAATTTTGTGCTCTGTACTCTTGTGAAATTCGCAATAAAGGTAGAGTTCTGTGGTACTTAGAAAGCACATCTTGAATTTAAAATATCGAATCTTTTCTGCTTCATTAATATGTTTATTACTCACAAAAGAAGAATGACCCTTCCATAGTCGGTTTCCTGATCATCGAGGATTTAGAGTAGAGACCTTTGTTCGCCTTTCTACTCAGACATGCAATTAGACACCACGATGGGATAGATTCGAGGTTTGCGGAAGAGGCACTACCGGGAAAGAGGAGTAGGTATTCCTAGAGCTCTGTAATCAGCCACCCCAGCTGCTCTCCTGCCTGGATGCAGCAAAATTACCGTCTGTGCCTCTGAGTACTTGCAGCCTTCTGCCCCCAGTTCTGACTGGGGGAGATTCCTGGGGCTGTTGTCCATGCGGGAACCCTTCCCCCTCCTCGTGAGTGTTGTGCATGGAATTGTTTTGTGTTCACTTTAAATGGACACATTTGGTTAAACACAAACTAAATTTCTTACCATGGTACAGACATTGTGTGGATTTGTTCTTTGAAAAGCTACAGGGGAAGCCGGGATGGCTCAGTGGGTTAGGCGCTCACTTTGCAGCCCTGGGGACGGAGGATCGAATCCCGGCCCCGGCCCCAGCCCGTGCGGAACCATATGCTGAGCTGGGAGCTCCCCCAGTTTAGTTCTCTCTCTGTCTCTGTATCTCTCTCTCTCTCTCTCTCTCTCTCTCTCTCTCTCTCTCTCTCTCT
>PVKE010017776.1:0-30354 GCA_004027555.1 Craseonycteris thonglongyai
CTAGAAGGCTATAATAGAAGGTACTATCATTTGACACAAAACTAAGTAGTCTTATGGAGGCTGGTCCAGGGCCTTCATGACATCAGGAACCTTGGCTCCTTCCATCTTGTTCTACTTTCCTGGAGTGGTTTCCTGTGACCACATGATCCAAAATAACTCACCACCTCATCTGAAGTCACCTCAACAGGAAAAATGAAAGGAAAATCATTCCCTGGCTTTCTAAAGGACATAAATTTTTCTCAAGGGAAATCATTTATCTATCACTAATCCCTTAGATTTTACAAAAAAAAAGAAGAAGAAGAAAACATAAGGAAAATAGTTTGCATAATTTGTTTTGAATTTTAAAACTGTTTTATTCTCAAAGCTATAAAATGAAACAAAACATTGAATTATCATAGGATTTGGGAAAATGTTGAGGTAGAAGCACATTATAGGCAGTCAATAAACGTTGAGTATCCACGGGATGTTTTCCCTAACAAAAAAACTAAGCTAAATTTGTGTTAGAAAATTGCATCAAAAGACTGAGGTGCTGATTTCTCTTGTATGAGCCAGAGATCTTGCAATTTGTACCCTGAAACTCAATAGATAGGGAAATGTCTAATTCACATTCTCAAGTATCTTTATTTTTTGTACTGAGAGAAAAAAAAATCTAAGAACTTGAATATGAGGAGATAAGTTTTCTCAAATTAACAGGAAAGAAAGGACAAGGACAAAAAAGGACGGTTGCAGGCAGGAAAGGATTAGCAGAAGAGTCTTAGGCTTCCACTGCTGAGCCCGGTCTCTGTTAGTATGCTCTGGAAGAGGAACCGTGTAGTCAAATCTTTATTCATTACAACGTTACTTTGGGGGTTGAAAAGACAAGCCATTGTGGGGTTCTGAAGATGTTATAGCAGCCACCAGAGATGGGGGTTTCTGGCCCTGCTTGAAACATGGATTTGCTGAGAGAAACAAGCACCCCAGCTGCCCCTTAACCCCTCTCCCTCCCCACCCCACCACACACACACACACACACACACACACACACACACACACACACACACACACACAAACCAGGGCTGAAAATCTTATGGATGATAAGAAGACAGGAGGTTTTAGTTAGACAAGAGTAAAGGCACTGCTGAAACTGAGAGCAAATTTTCAAAACGTTCCACGGCACAGTGGGGGATAAGCCAATGGACAGAACACTGGGAATTTTTCAGAGCTGAATCAATATGCAAAGAAGTAAAAAAAATTATATATATGGTTGGTAACTAATTTAAATTAAATGTAAAATAATAAAATTTTTAGCTAACGAGTATGTCTCTAAGGTATATAAAATTCACAATAGCCTGTTCTCTGATCTTGGCTGCCTTTCCTTGCCGAGTTAGCTTGGATCAGACAAGTGTCTTGGTAAAATATTTTTTAAGATTATTGGAAAAAAACAGAAAAGCCAACAGGAATCATGTTTCTTATTTTATTTAAAAAATGGCAATACAACATGAAGTGCAAATACCTAAAAGTTAATTATTATTTAGTGTTAGTGAGTTTTGTCCAAAAAAAAAAAAACCTCCCCCTTTTTCAATAAAAGAAGTCATTTTTCTTTTCCTTTCATACCCAACAGCCCATGACTTATGTGTTATTCTCCTATCTGTTCCTAAAATTTCGATTACATGGTATTAAAGTTGGCACTACTTACCTATTCAATCTCTTCATAATGAACCAAATACCCAATAATAACAAATAGCAACACTAGTACAAGCAGTTCTTAAACTTACAATGGATTGCATTGTTCAAAAAGGTATAATAAATCAAAAGATGGTGAACTGAATCTGATTTTCTCATAGGAACAACACTGCACTAGCAGGGTTATGTTTAAAAGCAAATGCCTGATGTTATTTTTTTTCCCTAGAATGACCACAGCATCACATCTAGTCAATTCTAAATTATATGCCTATATACTGTACAATAACACACTGTTTAATGTGTACATACACCAATTGCCTATGGAAATGCTGGTAGATAGGAAGTACGGCTCCAAGGGAGCAAGTGAGTACTCCTAGAAATGATTGTGTCTGAGGTTCAGGAGACAGAGTGGTTCCTGGGACATTACTTATGTCAAGTGAGGTAAAATAAGCACACCGTTCAGCCTCACACACGAGAACGGGAGGGCCTGAAGCTGTGCCATGCAGAAAGAAGAAAACCTGAGGTCTTGCGTACCTGGTTGTGCCAGACGATATCTCCTTTTACCCAAGCTTTGGTTGATTCTGGGAACCTCTTATACACGGCTTATCTGCTGTGCTCATTTTAGCTACAATTTTCTGCTAGTTGTTTTCAGCAATAGGAGTAGCAGTGTCTGACCATCCTATGAGCACATCCAGAAGAAAAATGGAATTTTTTCCTTATACTTACCAAATCTTTTTAAAATCTTCAAAGGCCAATGTTTCTTTAAACACATACAAAAGGTAAAAGATTGTTATAGTTTCTCTTCTTACCTAACTCTATTGACAAAACCAAAAATTTTATTTTAATTATCTCTTGATTGGCTTTGTTTGTTGATAAGTAAAATTGGGGTGGTAGAAGAGAACTTCCATTTTTATTCTGTATATTCCCTTAAAATTTAATACCTTCTTTTTACAATGAAGATGTGTAACTTCTGTGCCAATAGAAGTAAGAATAGAAAATGAACATGGGAAAGGCAGTATAGAAATGTATGGACTTGATTAAAGGAAGGTAGAAAGAAAATGATATAGATGTGATAGAGCAAGATCTTGAGCACTGAGTGGAGAATTTGTGGCTCCATCTACTTTCTCACTGGTTTCTACTCAAATTAGTTCAGTGAGAATTTACAGAAAGGTCTCCAGGTGGGAAGGTAAGGGGTTTGACTTGAGAAATCTGCTCCAGGAGGAGCCCCCAACGCTGCTAGTACAGACCTACGGTGACAGTACTAGCAACTCCTCTTCCAAAGGCAACTCTCCAAGAGCCTCGGTGCCTCACAAGCTGTAGTGATTCTGTCTACTGGTCCAGTCTGTGATTCCAGGGCAGGGTTACAGCATAAAAGGAAGTTAACAAAGAAATTAAATGATGAAAATAGGATTTTCGGGAAATAAATTTGTTAGCTGTACATAATATGAATTAGAAGATATAATCGTAATAGGAAAGATCTCGAGAGAAGGTGGAAAATAACATTTACTGATAAATACTATGTACCAGAAAATTACATTTCCTACACAATTCAATCCTAAAACACCCCCTCCCCTCCAGTGTAAAGGCTATTATTCCCATTTCACATATGAGAAAATTAAAGAGTAGTTAAGTGTCTTGCCAAGATCCTCACAGGAAATAAGTGGTGAGGAATTGGAACCAGGGCAGAGGTAGCCGTACTAGAGAGGGAAGGATAAAGCTGAGAGACATTGAAGAAGAGGAACGGGACTTGAAGACTACAATAAAGTTAAAAATGGAAAAGGAATCAAGCCAGGTTGATAGGAGAACAATGCAGACAGTTTGGGGAGACCAGGAGATGAATTAGTAAGAAAAAAAGAAGTCGGGTTTTTTTTTATGTTATCTATAAAACTGTAAGTATTTTCAAAAATCATGCAATACAATATGGTATGCATTGAAAAGTAAAATCCAGGATGCCAGGATGGCTCAGCGGATAGAGCACTCTCAGCTCTGGGGTCTGAGGATCAAGTGCAGCCCCAGGCCATGTGGACCCATATGCTGAACTGGGATGTGCTTCCCATGTGGGAGGCTCCAATTTCGGTTCCCACTGGGGCAAGATACCCATGTGGGAGGCCTTGGACCCAGTTCCCGCCATGCACAGCCCTGAACTCACCTGTGCTGAATGAAACTGTCAAAAACTGATGATATACAACTATGGAGATTACTCTGGGCCCTCCCCTTCTCTCTCTCTCTTTCTCTCTCTATCTCTGTCAAAAACAATAACATAAATCCTTTTTAAAAATTAAAAAAAGAAAAGTAAAATCCCCTTTCCCCTCTTCCCAACCCCTCTCTCAAAACATAGTGACTATTAAATATTTGTTGTATATTTTTTCTTTTCTATTGTTAAATTTATTGGGGTGACATTGATTGGCAAAAATTACATAGGTTCCAGGTGTACAATTCTACATTACATTGTCTATGTATTGCATATGTGCTCATCACCCAGAGTCGGTTCTCTTTCCATCACCATATATTTGATGCCCCCTTTTTACTCCCCACAGCCCCACTCTCCCACCCACCTCCCCCTTTAGCCTCAGGTAACCACTGAACTAGTGAGTGTGTCCATGAGTTTTAGTTTCTTCATTACTTTCAGTTTTATATCCCACTATGAGTGAGGTTATATGTTTCTTCATCTTTTGAGTCTCACTTATTTCACTTAATATGATGGTTTCAAGGTCCACCCATGTCACAAATGACTGTATTTCATCTTTTCTTATTGTTGAATAGTATTCGATTGTGTAATGTACCACAACTTCTTTATCCAGTCATCTATCGAAGGACACTTTGGTTGTTTCCCTGACCTTGCCACTGTGAATAGTGCTGTGATTAAAAGTGGAGTACATATATCTTTGCAAATTAAGGTTTTCAAGTTTTTTGGGTAGATGCTCAGAAGAAAGATTGCTGGGTCATATGACAATTTTATTCCTAATTTTTTAGGAATCTCCATATTGTCTTCCATAGTAGTTGTACCAATTCACATTCCCACCAGCAGTGTATGAGGGTTCTTTTTTCTCCACAGCCTCTATAGCACTTGTTATTTCTTGTCTTTTTTTTTTTTAAGATTTATTTTATTGTTTTTGACAGAGACAGAGAGACAGAGAGAAGGAGGAGGGCCCAGAGCAGTTTCCATAGTTGCATGTCATTAGTTTTCCACATAGTTACAATCCGCAGGTGGGAGTGGGGCCTCGTAGGACTGGAACCAGACAGGGGCCTCCCACATGAGAGGCACACCCTGGGCAGGAGCTGAACCAGGGTCTTCCCACAGGGGAAGCTCACCCCAGAACAGTGCTGAAGTGGGTAGCACATCCCAGTTCAGCATATGTATCTGCACGAGCTGGGGATGGGAACAGGGTTCAATCCTCGAACCCTAGGGCTACAATACAAGTGCTCAACCCAATGAGTCATGCATGTCTCCCCTTGTCTATTTGACTGTACTTATTCTAGCATATGTGCTGCTGAAGCAAGCATGAATATAGCCATTCTAACAGATGTGAGATGGTATCTCTTTGTGATTTTAATTTGCATTTTTCTAATTGCTAGTGATGTTGAGCATTCTTTCACATATCTGTTGACCATTTGTATGTTTTCCTGGGAGAGGTGTATTCTCAGGTCTTCTGCTCATTTTTTAATAGGATTGTTTGTTTTTTGTTGTTGTTGAGTTGTATGAGAGTTATATATGTATTTTAGATATTAGCCCCTTATCAAAGGTATTATTTGCAAATATTTTCTCCCACTTGGTTGGTTTCCTTTTCACTTTGCTGACAGTTTTCTTTGCTGTGCAGAGGCTTTTTAGTTTGATATAGCCCCATTCCTTTATTTTTGCTTTTACTTCCCTTGCTTTTGGGGTCAAGTTCATAAAGTGCTCTCTGAACCCAAAGTCTGTAAGCTTAGTAACGCTGTTTTCTTCAATGCAGTTTATTGTTTCGGGTACTGTGTGTAGGTCTTTAATCCACTTTGAGTTAATTTGGGTATATGGTAAGAGTTCACACTTCAGATTCATTCTTCTATGTGTAGTTTTCCAATTTTCCCAGCAGCATTTACTGAAAAGGCTTTCTTTTTACCATTATATATTTTTTGCTCTTTTGTCAAAAATTACCTGCCCATATATTTGTGGGTTTATTTCTGGGTTTTCTATTCTGTTCCATTGATCTGTATGTCTATTTTTCTGCCAATACCAAGCTGTTTTGATTATTGATGCTTTGTAGTATAAACTGAAGTAGAGGAGGGTGATGCCTCCAGCCTTATTCTTTTTTCATAAGATTTCTTTGGTGAGTCACTGTGGTTCCATACGAATCTGATGATTTTAAAAATCTATTTCTAAAAATAATGTCTGTGAGATTTTGATGGAAATTGCATTAAATGTGTATATGGCCATTTTAATTATGTTGATTCTCCCGATCTGTGAACATGGCATATCTTTCCATTTCTTTGTATCTTCTTCAATGTCTTTTAATAGTGTCATGTAGTTTTCTGTGTATAAGTCCTTCATGTTCTTTGTTAAGTTTACTCATACGTATTTTATTCTTTTTGTTATGATTGCAAAAGGTATTGTTTTTCTCATTTCTTTTTCTGAAGCTTCATGGTTCGTATATGAAAAAACTATAGATTGGCTTTTGTATCCTGCAACTTTACTGCATTCCTTTATTATTTCTAATAGTTTTCTGGTGGAGTCTTTAGGGTTTTCCATATAAAGGATCATGTCATCTGCAAAAAGTGATAGTTTAACTTCTTGACTCCCAATTTGGATACCTTTTATTTCTTTCTCCTGCCTGATTGCTCTGGCTAGAACTTCCATACTATTTTGACTAGCAGTGGTGACAGGGGACATTCCTGTCTTGTTCCTGACTTTAGAGAAAATTTCAGGATCAAAAAGATAGTAAAAGGCAAAGGTGGACATTTTATAATTATAAAGGGGACAATACAGTAAGAAGAATTGACACTAATTAATGTATATGCCCCCAAAAAGAAGCACCAAAATTTACAAAGCAACTACTAACAGATCTAAAAGCAGAAGCTGACAAAAACACAATTACAGTAAGGGACCTAAACACCCCCTTGACAGCCATGGATAGATCATCCAAACAGAAAATAAATAAGGGAATATCAGCTTGAGATTAAACATAACAGCAATTGGACATATTTGATAATTACAGGACACTTCCATCCTATAACACATGACTATACATTCTTCTGTGGTGCACATGGAACACTCTCAAGGATAGACCACGTGCTGGGACACAAAGCTAGCATCAGAAAATTTAGAAAGACGAAATCATACCAAATATACTCTCTGACCACAAAGCTTTGAAATTGGAGATAAACTACAAAAAACAAAACAAAAAACAAAACAGGTAAAACCATATGTACATGGGGAGTAAACAACATGTTATTAAAAGTGACTGGATCAAAGAAGAAATAAGAGATTTAAAAGTACATAGAAGTGAATGACAGTAAAAACACAAATACCAAAATTATTGAAATGCAGTGAAAGCAGTAATAAGAGGAAATTTTATATCACTATAGGTCTATCACAAGAAACAAGAAAAATCACAAGTTAATAACCTAATACCACACCTTAAAGAACTAGAAAAAGAAGAACAAAATACACACAGAGTCAGCAGAAGAAAGAAAATAATAAAATTAGAGCAGAACTAAATGCAATAGAGAATAGAAAAATAATAGAAAAAATTTAATGGAACAAAGAGCTGGTTCTTCAAAAAAATTAATAAAATCGACAACCCCCTAGTTAGGCTCACTAAGGGAAAAAAGAGAAAAGGCACAACTAGTCCAAATTATAAATAAAGAGGGGAAATGACAACTGATACCACAGAAATACAAAGGATCATACAAGAATACCATGAAAGCCTATATGCCACCAAATTTTGCAACCTAGAAGAAATGGACAAGTTTCTAGAAACCTATAGTCTACCTAGACTGAACCAAGAAGAACTGGATAATGTAAATAAACCAATCAACAGTAAGGGAATTGAAACAATCATCCAAAACCTCCCCAACAGCAAGAGTCCAGGACCAGATGATCTCACTAATTAATTTTATCAGGCATTCAAAGAGCAGCTAACACCTAGCCTTCTCAATTTTTTCCAAAAATTTGAAGAAGAGGCAATACTTCCCAAATCATTTTATGAGGCCAACATTACCCTAATACTAAAGCCTGGTAAGGACATAACAAACAAACAAACAAACATAAAACTATAGACCAATATCTCTGATGAACACTGATGCAAAAATTCTAAACAAAATACTAGCACATAGAATACAACAAGGCATTAAAAAGATTACACATCACAATCAAGTGGGATTCATCCCAGGGGCACAAGAATGATTCAACATAATCAAATAGACCAATGTGATACACCACATTAACAGACTAAAAGATAAAAACTGTATGGTTTTAACAATTGATGAATAAAAAGCATTTGACAAGATACAGCATTCAGTTATAATCAAAACACTTAATAAAATAGGTATAGAAGGAAAGTACCTCAACATCATAAAGGCCATATGTGACAAACCCTCAGCAAGTGTCATACTGAAGAAAAACTGAAACCTTTCTTCTAAAATCAGGAAAAAGTCAGAAATGTCCTCTGTCACCACTGCTATTCAAAGTAGTGCTGAAAGTTCTAGCCTGAGACATCAGGCAGGCACAAGAAATAAAAGCCATCTAAATTGAGAGTCAAGAAGTTAAACTGTCACTGTTTGCAGATGACGTGATTCTTTACATAAAAAACCCTAAAGACTCCACCACAAAACTATTAGAAATGATAAATGAATACAGAAAAGTTTCAGGACAAAAAAATCAATGTACAAAAATTCACAGCAATTTTATATACAAACAATGAAACTTCCAAAAAGAAATGAGAAAAATGATACCTTTTGCAATCAAAACAAAGAGAATAAAATACTTAGGAATAAACATAACAAAGAACATGAAGGTCTTATATACAGAAAACTACAAGACACTATTAAAAAAACTTGAAGTTGTGGATGCTGGGATGGTTCAGTGGGTTGAGTGCTCACTTTGCAGCCCCAAGGTCCAAAGATTGAGTTCTGGTCATAGCCATGGCCTGTATGAACCCATATGTTGAACTGTGGTATGCTCCCCATGTTGTGGGGGGGGGCCTCCAGTTTGGTTACTGCCAAAGCGAGCTTCCATGTAGGAAGCCCATGGGTTGGTCCCTGGCTTACAGGGAGTGTGCCTTTCATGCTAAAGGCCCCCGGCCCAGTTCCCACCCTGAGCAGCTCCATGTCCACCTGTGGAATGAAATTATGTCGAAAAACTAATGACATGCAACTATGGAAACTGCTCTGGGTCCTCCCCCTTTTCTCTCTGTCTCATTCTGTCTCTATTACTTTCTGTCAAAAATAATAAATATTTTAACAAGATTGAAGTAGATACAAAGAAATGGAAAGATATTTCTTGTTCATGGATTGGAAGAATAAACATCGTTAAAATGGTCAGACTACCCAAAGCAATATACAGATTTAATGCAATTCCCATCAAAATCCCACAGACATTCTTTCAAGAAATTGATTTTTAAAATAATCAGATTCATATAGAACTACAAAAGATGCCAAATCACCAAAGTAAGCCTATGAAAAAAAATAAATAAGGCTGGAGGCATAACGCATTCTGAGTTCAATATGTACTATGAAGTGTCAATAATCAAAACAGCTTGGTATGGACAGAAAAATAGACATATAGACCAATGGAACAGGATAGAAAACCCAGAAATAAACCCATAAATATATGGACAGATGATTTTTTAGGAGCAAAAATAAAATGCAATGGAGAAAAGAAAGCGTTTCCAGTAAATGGTGCTGGAAAAATTGGAAAACTGCACACAAAAGAATGAATCTGGACTATGAACTCTCACCAAATACCAAAATTAACTCAAAGTGGATTAAAGACTTTTACATAAGACCTGAAACAATAAACTGCATAGAAGAAAGCATTGTTACTAAACTTACAGACTTTGTGTTCAGAGAGCACTTTATAAACTTGACCCCGAAGGCAAGGGAAGTAAAAGCAAAAATAAAGGAATGGGACTATATCAAACTAAAAAGCTCTGCACAACAAAGGAAACTGTCAACAAAGTAAAAAGAAAACCAACTGATTGGGAGACAATATTTGCAAACAATTTATCTGATAAGGGGCTATTACCTAAAATATATAAAGAACTCACACAACTCAACAAAAACAAAAAATAAACAATCCTATTAAAAAATGGGCAGAAGACCTGAACAGACACTTCTCCCACGAAGACATATATATGAAAAAATGCTCAACATAGCTAGCAATTAGGGTGATGCAAATTAAAACTACAATGAGATAACACCTCACACCTGTTAGAATGGCTAAGAGCTGGCAAGGCTATGGAGAAAAAGAAACCTTCATACACTGCTGCTGGTGGAAATGTAAATTAGTACAACCACTACAGAAGGCAGTATGGAGATTCCTCAAAAAAACTAGGAACGTAATTGCCACATGACCCAGCAATCCTTCTTCTGGTTATCTACTCAAAAAACTTGAAAACCCTAATTCGCAAAGATATATGTACACCAATGTTCATCACAGCACCGTTCATGGTGGCCAAGTCATGGAAACAACCAAAGTGTCCTTTGATACATGACTGAATAAAAAAGTTGTGGTATATCTCACAATGAAATACTACTCAGTGATAACAAAAGATGAAATACAACCATTTGTGACAACACAGATGGACCTTGAAACTACCTTATTAAGCGAAATAAGTCAGACCAAAAGAGTTAAGAAACATATGACCACACTTATAGTTGGAATATAAAACTGAAAGTAACAGAGAAACAAAAAGTCATGAACACAATCAATAGTTTAGTGGTTACCTGAGGCTAAAGGTGAAGGTAGGTGGGACAATGGAGGAGAGGGGAGCATGGAGGGGGCATTAAATATATAGTGATGTAAAGAGAGCTGATCCTAGGCAGTGAGCACATAATGCAATGCATAGACAATATAATGTAGAATTGCATACCTGGAAACTATGTAATTGTTACCAATGAATGTCACCCCAATAAATTTAACAAGAAAAATAAAAGATAGATAGATAGATAGATAGATAGATAGATAGATAGATAGATAGATAGATATTTTGAATACTTGATTCCACTCCCACCTGGCTTCTAGAGTTTCTGTTGAGAAATATGATGCTATAGTCTGATGGGCTCTCCTTTATAGGTTACGGTGTTCTTTTTTACTGGCTGCCTTGAGGATTCTTTCCTTGTCTTTGACCTTTGACATCTTCAGTGCAATGTGCCTTGGAGAGGATCTGTTAGGATTTAAATAGTTTGGGGTTCTATTTCCTTCTTGAATTTGAGGTTCCAGTATATTCTATAGATTTGGGAAGTTCTCATCTACTATTTGAGAAAATTCTCTGTGCTCATTTCTTCTTCTGCTTCATCCAGAATGCCTAATATTCTTTTGTTACTCTCTCTAATGGAGTCAGATAGTTCTTGAAGATATCTTTCATTTCTTTTTGCTCTTAGGTCTCTCTCTTCTTCCTTCTGTGACATTTCCAAATTTCTGTTTTTGATTTCACTAATTCTTTTCTCCATCTGGTTGGCTCTGCTTCCTGTGGTAGCTATTTCATTTTTCATTTCTTTTATTGTGTTGTTTATCTCTAGAATTTCTATTTGGTTCTTTTTTTATAGTTTCAATTTATTTGTTAAAGTATTCCTTTTGTTCATAAATTATCTTTGTGAGATCACTTAGCTCTCTCTGTGTGCTCTGCCAATTTTCTTTGTCTCTTTGAGTGTTTTCAAAATTGCAGTTTTAAATTCTGTGTCATTTAGCTCAGTGGTCGGCAAACTGCAGCTCTCAAGCCACATGCGGCTCTTTGACTCCTTGGCTGCGGCTCTTCCACAAAATGTTTAGTGCAGGCACGAAATATTATTTATTAACTTGCCTTGTAAGAGACGAGTAAACATTTTTGAAATGCAAGCCTACAGAAAAGAGGCACATTTTTAGAAAGCAACAATAGCACGGATAGTCGCTCACAAACATGTGTATCGTTATCTCTGTCGAATTGCTGCCTGCCGAAATGTATTTTAACTACAAATAGGAAGAAAGCAGTCGAGGAACTCCAGAGGAGACAAGAAAGCTCAGCTTTTGTTTTTAACCACTGGGTGCAATCTTCTAACAATGTTAATATGGCAAGTTTTGTAGTTAGTCAGGAGATTGCTCAGAGAGGAAAGCCATACACGGACGGAGACTATATAAAGAGTTGTTTTATAAGTGCATTCAAAGAGCTTTTTCGAGATTTTAAGAATAAAGCAGACATTTTAAAAAAAATTTGAGAGATACCTTTGTCTGCTAAAACAGTGAAAGAACAGTATAAATGTCTGCAAACATAACAAACCAACAAATTGAAGATCTCAAATTGGCCTCAACTCTATCAATAGCAGTTGACGAGTCTTGTGATATGAATGGCACAGTGCAAGTTTCTCTTTTTGTGTGATTTATCTCCACTACAGGCCCTAAAGAGGAACATTTGAGATTATTGCCTCTCAAAGGACAAACGCGTGGAGTAGATATAGCACATGTTGTAATTGAGTGCTTCGAAAAACATCAAATTCCATTAGAAAAAATTGTCTCAATTTCAACAGACGGAGCAAAAAGTATGACAGGTGCAAGAAATGGGTTTGTCGCTATTTTGAAAGAAAAAATTAATCACAAGATACTTACTTACCATTGTATTATTCATCAGGAAGCACTATGTGCGCAGACATTTCCTGAAGAAATTTGCAAAGTAATGGAATTGGTGATTAAGATTATCAACTCCATTGTAGCTAAAGCTCTTCACCATCGCCAATTTAAAGAATTTCTAATTGAGGTAGAGAGTGAGTATGCAGATCTTCTGCTGCATAACAAGGTTTGTTGGTCATCGAGAGGAAATGTTTTAAAATGTTTTGCTTCACTGTTTACTGAAATAAAAGCATTTCTTCTTGAGAAGAGTGTTCACTATGCAGAGCTAACGAACGATCTGTGGATCCAGAAATTTTATTTCATGGTGGATGTTACTTCTCATCTAAATCAGCTTAATCTGGGAAAGCTGGGATGGCTCAGCGGGTTAAGCGCTCGATTTGAAGCCCCGCGGACCGAGGATCGAGTCCCGGCCCGACCCATGCGGACCCACATGCCCTGAGCAGCCCTGTGCCCACCTGTGGAGTGAAACTATATGGAACACTAATGTCAACTATGGAGACTGCTCTGGGCCCTCCCCCTTCTCTCTGTCTCTCTCTGTCTCTCTCTGTCAAAAATCAATAAAATAAATCTTTAAAATATAAATAAATAAATAAATAAATCAGCTTCATCGTAAGTTACAAGGAAAAGGAAACACAATTTTTTCGATGTTAGAAGTAATTTCATTCTAAAACAAATTGTCGCTTTTTGCCGAAGATTTTGAAAGAGAAACTCTAATTCACTTTCCATGCCTATTGAAATATTGTCAAGAAAATAAGTCTAATATTGACATTTGCTATTTCAGAACAACACTGTTAAATATGAAGGAAACTTTTCTCAACAGGTTCAAAGACTTTAGAAATAGCAAAGCGACGTTAGCCTTTGTTAAAAAACCTCTGAATGCCACAGTAACAGAAATAAATTTTTTGCCCTTTAATATTGATATTGGCAGCTTTGATATGCAGTTGCTGGATTTAAAAAATAAAGAATTGTGGAGCTCAAAATTCGAGCGTCTTTGCCCCGATTTAGAGCTATTGGAGAAAAATAAATGTGAATTAAGTTTACAGCACAAGAGGTCTGCTTTGAAAGATCTGGAGAGGGAAGATATGTTGATTTTTAACACCTGAAATAGTATTCCTGACTCATATGATCAACTGAAGAAACTAGCGTTTGCTGTTCTTTCCTTATTTGGGTCTACATATTTATGTGAACAATCATTTTCAAGCATAAACTTTATCAAGAGTAAATTAAGAAATCGGCTTATCGATGAGAACTTGGAATCAGGCCTAAAATTAAAAACAACAACATACAAACCTGACTTACCCTTACTTTCCAAGGAAATGCAAGGCCATTGTTCACATTAGTGGAGTATTTGTAGTTTTTTTTTTAAGGATACCTTTTATATTATTTAACTTGTTATATTTTTAAATAAATATTATCTTTATATAAGTATGATACCAAGTTTTATTTAATGTACCATTAGTTAAACTAAGACATATTTAGCAAATGCAAGCTCGAGAGTGTACTTTTAATCCTAATTACTTCCATAAAAATGTCTCTACTAAAGTGAAGCTTAAGTTTAAAAAAAATGGCTCTTTGAATAAACTTCAATTTTGTATTGTTTATATTTGGCTCTTTTGGATGACGAGTTTGTCGACCACTGATTTAGCTCATATACTTCCGTACCTTCAAGTTCCCTTTCTGGAGATTTTTTATTTTCTTTCTGAGCACTTTTGTTCACTGGGGCACTCATTGCTGTTGGAGCATTTCTGTTCCTAGGCATAAGGACTTTTCCCCTGGTAGATGTGAAGAGATCTTTTTTTCACTTTCTAGCTGGTATTGCTGCATTGTCTTACAATATTTTCTCTTGGTTATTTGGTTTTCTCACAGTGGGAGACTACCTAGAAGGTGGGCTTCTCTTTGACTCAGTTGCCTTAGTCTTTACACACCTTCTCTTTGGGAAGATATAGTGGACAATGGTATTCTGTTCCTCTGAGATCCCACTGCAGTCAGAAGCTGCCACACTTGTGCTTCACAGTTTTTCTGGATCCCTCTGCCAGCTTCAGCAGGAAGGATGGGGGTGGGATTTGTTGGAAAAGGCGCAGGTCTGTTTGCATTACAGCATAATCGTGGCTTCCCAGCAGCAGCTGACTGAGTGCAGGCTCTGCCCAGAGCTGGAGGAAAAGCTTTGGGAGAGAGTAAGGGGCTGTTGCCGGGTTCTGTGTCCAAGGCCGTGAATTGCTCCTGTTGGGGCCCCACCTCACCTAGGGCTGCTCTGCGCTCCAGCCTCTACCACACTCCCACTGCCAGCACGCTCCTACCACCGGCACTCCAGCCACCAGAATGCCTGCTTCCTGCTCTTGTCACTGGCCCTATGCTCTGCAGGCCCTGTGTTCCAGCCACCCAAGTCATACTCTGGCAACTAGACCCGTACTCTGGTCACCAGCACTGATCTCCAACTGTAGCCAGTGCCTCACTCTGGCCTCCTGCATCTAACTATGGCTGCTCTCCCTGCACTCCTGCTACAGCAACAGGCCACAGTCATACATGCCCGCTTCTGCCATCCACCCCATGTTCTGGCAGCCCTCACCTCTGCCTTTGTCTGTTCTAGGCCTCCGACCCGCCTAGAGTAGTTCTGCACCTTGACTGGCATTCCTACCTCAGTATCTCCTCTGCTGGTTTCTGAGTCAGTCTCTGGGTTGGTGACCAGGTAGGTCTCCGGGTCACACTCTGCGCTGTCTCTGCACTGCCCCCTTTCCTTGTCTCTCACTCGCCTCCCTTTCTCCACCTTTAGGTATTTTTCTTGTGATGAGTGGGTCTCTCAGTTGTGTTACTTAGGGATTCTCTGGTTGGATTTTAGCTATTCAATTTGTTCTTTTCAAGAGCGGTGAGAGCTCTTCTTACACTGCCATCTTGACCTATATGTGTGTGTGTGTTTTGTTTTTGTTTTTTTTATTTTTTATTTTTTTTATTTTTATTTTTTATATATTTTTATTTATTTATGACAGAGAGAGAGATACAGAGAGATACAGAGACAGAGAGAGAACTGAACTGGGGGAGCTCCCAGTTCAGCACATGGTTCCGCACGGGCCGGGGCCGGGACTCGATCCTCGGTCCCCAGCGCTACAAAGTGAGCGCCCAACCCACTGAGCCATCCCGGCTTCCCCTGTTTTTGTTTTTTTTGAAAGACTATTTTACAGAAATATGCCCATAATCTCCCAACTTCAACTTACATCGCCTTTAATAGCATTTTTTTGAGATAGAGCTTTCCAGATGTGCCTTATTCATTTTTTTAATTTAAAAACTATGTAGTATTTCATTGTATGAATGTTTTATATTTGGCCATTCTGTCCTGATTAATGGAATTAATGCTATTAACTAATGGGTTAATTAATGGTGTTGTTTTTGTAAGACATTGTTGCTGCTATTGTTTTCAACTACAAAACATTGCTGCAATGCAAATTCTTGTACACATTGTTTTTATATATTTATAAGCCTGTATTTCCGAGATAATTTCTTAGAAATGGAAGAGTTAGGTCAAATAACATATTAAATTTTAATAAGTGTCTTTTAATTGTTGATAAATATTGCCAAATAAATAGTGTGTACTAATAAACACCTGTACTCACAGAACTCAAGGGGCTCTGATTCTCCACATTCTCATTATAATGAATATTTCCAACCATTTTTATCTTGCAAAACTGTCAAATAACTTTACTGTATCATAGTTATAAGTTGCTACATAAAATTTTAGACATTCTGAGTTTGAGGACCTGCAGGATCACTTAAAGGGAGCATTCATGTAGGAAGCTGAAGTATAAGATCTGGATTTAAATGAGTGAGTATGAATAGAGAAGCTAATTTTGGAATCATGGTCATAGAATAAAGTCCTCTAAAAGAGTGAATGTAGAGTTACAAAATGTAGAGGGAAAAAAATAATACATGGTGACCAGAGGTGGTGGCAGAAAGAAGAAGAATCAGCTCTAAGGAGAGTGATGAAAGACAGGAGAGGGGTGCAAGGATGGCTCAGTGGATTAAGCGCTGGCCTTGTTGCCCTGGGGTCTAGGGGTCAAGACCCAGCTCCAGCCAATGTGGACCCATATGCTGAATTGGGGTGAGCTTCCCATGCAGGAGGCCCACATTTTCGTTCTACCCACAGCATGCTTTCCATGCTGGAGGCCCCCACTTTGCAGGGGAGTGTTTTCCATGTGGGAAGCTCCTGGTTTGCAGGGGTACTTTGGTTTGGTTCCCGCCCTGTATGGCCTCACGTCCACCTGTGTGGAATGAAACTATGTCGAAACTGATGGTGTACAGCTGTGAAGACCACTCTGGGCCCTCTCCCTTCTCTCTGTCTCTCTCTGTCAAACAATTAAAATAAAAAATAAAAAAAGACAGGAGAACTGAGAGTATTAAGATTATAGACAGCAAAGAAGGAAAGTTCTAGGAAAGAAGTGAAAAATATAACTTGTTGCATCAAAACTAGGAAAATGGACAGATGAAGCCCTTTAATTTGGCAAAGAAGTAAAAATGGATCAAAACAGCCTTATTATTTGCCAGATGTTGAGACTCTTGTGAACAACATGTATGCTAGAAATGTTTACTGTTTACTAGATTCCACCATGATATGGCTGGTGCAAAACCCAGCCAGTCTTTAAACTCCCCCAAAGTTGAAGTTGACACACTTCCAAAATGTTGAATAATGTTGGCAATAAAGTGAAAGGTAGTTTCAAAATGACCAGTCTAGCCATCCCATCCCAATGTTCTCTGCACACCCAGGATTTTACTGGGAGTTTCACCTCTAAAATGAAGACTAGCAATGGGAGGGAGGCCAAGAATGATGAGGATCAAAGGTTATAATATTATATTTAAGCATATAAAATGCAATCCTTCATCCCAATGTTGATATAAGAAGTTTTATCATATGACTACATATAGTAAAAAAAAAAAAAAAAAAAAGCAATAGAAGAAACGTAATTTATGCTTAGACCAAGAGTCATGAGCCCCAAGTGACTGTTTTTAAGTTTGTACAAAGTGTACTTCCTGCAAATGTTTTAGCATCACCACCCACTCCATTCCTCAGCCACCCCCCACATACCTCTGAGGATGACTTTGACTCCACTAGGTCACTCTAATTGAGTTTCACTTGGACTATATTCCACAAAACTCTTCTTTTCCTTTCCAAAAGGAAGAGTCTTATGGAATACAGTACTCTTTTCTAAATCATGTCTAGACAGAAAGTTTAATTCTCTCTTTTCTCTGAATTATAAAATTTGAATTTCCATCTGTGTCTTGAGCTTAACAGAGACTCATAGTAAACTAGGAATTATTTTCTATGGTGGACTAGAATCCTTTGGGGTCAGTCTTTATGAAGTGCAAAAGAATAACTGCCTCATTTCCTAACTCCTCAAGGAACCAGAAAAAGATGATCTATGTGTGCAAACTGAACCTTTGAAAAGGCATCAAAACTAGGAAAATGGACAGATGGGATCTATTAGAAAAATTAGTATGATTTGAAGTCTAGACATAACAGTGAACCTAAGGGAGGTGAAGTTCTGTTTTTCTTGCCTTGAATTAGAGATTCATCTCCTGGTGTAATCTCTGCCCATTTTGTTAGTGATGTCTGGGGAAGCACCTGCATTATACCAGGAAATTGGTTTTGACCCATTCAGCCAAACACTTGAAAGATTAGTTCAGAAGAAGAAAATCAAGTTATTATTTAAATGAGTGCCCTAATTGCTATACACAAGTTGACATAACAGACAAATCAAGGTAGCCACAACATCTAATCTGTTAACTCTGCTCTATATTTTTTCCTATTTCTTGGCTTTTAAGAATCTGATGAAAACTATGAAACATCTAACCTGAATATTCTAACCTTGCACACTCACACACACACACATATTTTTACAGAGTTTTAACAAAGTCCCTGATTTCTAACCACAAATCCCTGGGGTACCCAGATAGGCACTTCTATTACATTTATATTAAATTTGACTCATAAAAATTTTATCCAGAGGAAAGCTAGGATGGCTCAGCAGGTTAAGCGCTCACTTTGCAGCCCCGGAAAGTGAGGATTGAATCCTGGCCCTGGCCCAGGCGGACCCACATGCTGAACTGGGGTGTGCCCCCAGTTCAGTTCTTGCCGGGTCCTATGAGGGAGGCTCCCGGCCCAGTTCCTGCCCTGCGCAGCCCCTCACCCACCTATGGAGTGAAACTATATGGAAAACTAATGCTGTCAACTATGGAGACTGCTCTGGGCCCTCCCCCTTCTCTCTGTCTTTCTCTGTCTGTCTCTCTCTCTCTCTGTCAAAAACAATAAAAATAAATCTTTATTTAAAAAAATTTATCCATAGACTCTCACTTTTAGTAGAATTCTGCATAGCTGGGAGGCTATGCCTATGAGTGTTGTTGAGTAGGGTAATAGCAGGTCTACTAAATACAAAAGCACCCATCTCGAACATGTTATGACATTATATCACAACTGAAACAGACTTATAGATGGGAAACTTGGTGTTTTAGGAGAACATGGGTATCAAAAATCTCTGATTTTTCTTTTTCACAAATGCTAATTTTCTTCCTAAATTAAGCACATTATATCCATTATAAATGGAGAATAGAATAAAAAAAGGATTTTATCTCAGTCCATATTTATAACTGTGATCAAATTAAGATTTCAGCACAAATTTGTAACTGTGGTTATTCTATTAAAAGAGAAATAGGTAATTCTAGTTTTCTATATTCATTCTTTAAATCAATATCTTTATTTTTTTATTTAATCAATCACCTTATTAAGGATTAGCTATATTCCCAGCATTGTGCCAGAAACTAGGGCTAGAATAATAAATAAATAAAACATAGCACATCTTCAGGAAGTGGAAGGATACTGAAAAACCAAGAGAAATATATAATTCAAGGTGTCGGGTCAATTCTGAGGATAAAATTGGAAAAGAGAACAAAAAATTTATTTCTTAGGATATACTTGAATGTGTAAATCAATAAATTTATTGTATTAAGTTTTAAGTGTTATTAAGTTTTAGAGTGCTTCTAAGTTATAATCATACAATGGAATTAAAAACAGTTTGTTAACTTATACCACCAAAGCTTACTTCATGAAACTTGGCCCACCCTTTTAGGAATATTTTTTATTTTGCTGTTTGAGGGAAAAAAATTTTTTTTTATTTTTAAGAAATAAACATTCACCTAATGGCTAGAACTGAAAAAGATAAATAGTACCAAATCTTGCAAAGATGAGGAGTAACTGAAATTATCGTACACTGAGATGGTGGGACTTCAAACTGGTAAAACAACTTTAGAAAACAATTTAACAGTTTCATTTAAAGTTAAATATATTTTTATTCCTTGACACAAAATTCAGCTAGATTTTTACCCCCCCAAAAAAGGAAAATATGTGTTCAAAAAGACCTGTAGAAGAAAGTTTATAATTGCTCCAGACTGGAAACAACCCAAATATTCATCAAGAGATATACAAATAAATTATTGTATATTCATAAAATGGAATACTATTCAATGATAAAAAAGAATAGGCAACTGATACACATAATACCATAGATAAAACTCTAAAATACTAAGCAGTGAGACAGAGCTATACACACACAAAAAGAACAGACTGTCCAATTTATATGAAGTTCTAGAACAGGACAAACTAATTGAAAAGATAGAAATCAGAACAGAGGTTGCCGCTGGGGGCTGGCTGGGATTGGCTGAGAAGAGGCATAAAAGAATTTTCCATGGTGCTGGAAATACTCTATACTTTGATATATGGTGGGTGGCAGGTAGAATAATAACCCTAAAGACTGCCATGTCTTAATGCTCAGAATCTGTGAATACGTTATTTGATATGGTGAAAGGTTAAGGGCCTTGAGCTGGGGAGATTATTTGGGTGGTCCCAGTCTAATTATTTGAGCCCTTAAAAGCAGGGAAACTTTCCCGGCTGTAGTCAGAGAGAATAACAGAAGAAAAATCAAGGAGATGTAACATGGTTGGCTTTGAAGATGAAGGAAATGGTTATGAACCAAGGAGTGTTGTGGGTGGTCTCTAGAAGGTGGAAAAGGCAAGGAAACAGATTCTCCTCTAGAGCCTCCAGAAAGGAGCACAGCCCTATCAGTACCTTGATTTTAGTCCAGGGAGACCCATGTCAGACTTCTGACCTACAGAAATATAAGATAATTGTGTTGATTTAAGCTACTGTTTATGCTAATTTGTTATGAGATCAATAGAAAACTAGTATAAGTGGGTATATGAATTTGTCAAAACTCATTAAAATATACACTTAAGAACTATATTTCACTGCATGTTTGTTGTGAATTAAATTGTTCTCACTCACCCAACCACCTGCCTTCCCCCCACAAATATAAAAGATAGGTTAAAGTACTAACTCCCAGTGATTCCGAATGACATTATTTGGAAATAGGCTCACTGCAGATGTAATTAGTTAAGATGAGGTCATGCTGAAGTAGGATGGGCCCTTAACTCAAAACTTTTAGTGTCCTTATAAGAAAATGAGAAGACAGAGACACAGTGAGAACACCATGTGATGACAGAGGCTGAGATTGGAGTCAGGCAGCTGCAAGACACAAAATACCAAGAATTGACAACCACCATTGAAAGCCAGGAAGAGGCAAGGAATGATTCTATTCAGTGTCTCACAGGGAACATAGCCCTGTGACATCTTGATTTTGGACTTCTGGTCTTTAGAATTATTGGAGAATAAATTTCTGTTGTTTTAAGCCACCTAGTTTGTGGTACTTTGTTATGGCAGCCCTGGGAAACTAAATACATACCTCAAAATAAAGGAAAAAAGGAAAGAAATCTGAAGTAAGAGAAAGAAATAAAATATCACAGATATACTTGAAGCCCTTTTCATAGTCCTCTCTAATAAATGTCCTTCCTCTCCCCACAGAGGTAATCACTATCCTGAGTTTCTTGTTTATTATCCCATTGCTTATACATTTGCCATATATCTATGAATTATAGCATCTTTGTATGTTTTTAAACTTTATATAAATATAATCATACTGTATTCTTTCATAATTTTTTACTTGATTTGTTTGTCAGATGAGTTCATGTTGTTATGTGCAGCTCTAATATATTAATTTTATTCATTGTATGAAATTCCATTTTATGAACAAAGCAAATTCCTTTAGTCATTGTTTTGTAAATGGACATTTAGAATATTTCCTTTTTTTCCCCATGATTAAAAACATTGGTGCTATGAACATCAATATTTTTTAAGGATAAATACTTAAGAATAGAATTGCTGGGGATGCCAGGATAGCTCAATAATTGAGCATTTGTCTCGCAATCACAAGGTCTGGGGTTTCAATATCTGGCCCGTGCAAACCCCACATGCTGAACAGCAGTGCAACTGGTAACCACTGAGATGGCAAAGCGGTGAAGGTTCTCACCTCCCATGATTCCCACGAGTCCATACTGATATATATGAATAACTAAATAAATAAGGGAGCATAGACAAATTTGTTCAGAACAGTTCCTTATAATTTATGGAGATGCTCTACTCACAGAAGGTAGGACATAACTCCTCATTTCGAAGTATGGGCTGAGAATAGTGACTTCCTTCCAAAGAGAACAATATGGAAATCAATTGGGAAATCAACAATATGGGAGGAGGAGAGTAACTTTACAGTAGAGAAAACTGATAACACTACCTCAGCCAGGTCAACATCAGCAGTAATAAGTCACGTTGGTATGTACTCTTGATGGAGTGCGATGAAAATTGCTCTGTGACTTTCCTCTTAAATCCATAACCCCAGTCTACTTATGAGAAAAACATCAGATAAACTCCAATAGAGAAACATTCCATATAATGCCTAATATTATTCCTCAAAATCATCAAGGCCATCAAAAATAAGGGAGGTCTGAGAAATTATTATAGCCAGGAGGAGCCCAAAAAGATATGAATACTAAAGATAATATGGTACCCTGAATGAAATCCTGTAACAGAAAAAAAGACATCAGGTGAAAACTAAGGAAACCTGAAAGAACTATGGACTTGAGTCAATAAGAATGTATCCACATTGATTCATTAATTAAATAAATGTACTATATTTAAGTAAGACATTAATAATAAAAGAAACTGGGGATGCCAGGATAGCTCAACAGATTGAGTGAGGTCCAGGGATCGAGTCCCAACCCCGGCCCATGCAAACCCATATGCTGAACTTCTCCAAGTTCAGTTTCTGCCCCATGCAGCCCCACATCCACCCGTGTGGAATGAAACCATGTCACAACCAATTATATACAACTATAGAGACTCCTCTGGGCCCTTTGCTCTTCTCTCTGTCTCTCTGTCTCTGTCTCTTTCTCTCTCAACTTCTCTCAAACAATAAAAAATAAATCTTTAAAGAGTAGAATTGCTAAGTCTTGGAAGATATCTTCAACTTGACGACGTAGTGCCGAAGGGCCCTGTAAACTGATTGCCCCATTTACACTCACAACTGTAGTGTAAAAACTTCTAATGCTCCACATTCTCTGCGACTGACAGCATTTCAGGCATTTCTTGCAGAAGAGATTTACCATGAAGCAAGTGAAGTTTAAATTTAAGGCCTTCATTTGCTTGCACACATTCAAAACCTCATAGTTAATTTTGTATTTGTAAATTTGTATTCTTTTTCTTAAAATTATTCCCACAAATTGCATAAGCTTCAGGCTCCACCAATCTAGTTTCACTCCTGATGATAGGTATGAAATGTACCTCAGTGTGGTTTTAATTTACTTTTCCCTGATTACTAGTGAAATTGAACATTTTTTATATATTTTAATTGTCACTTCAAGTTTTCTGTAAATTAACAATGCATATTGAGTTTTTGCCTTTTGTCTTATTGATTTGTAGGAGTCTTTTATATATGCTGGATACATCCTTTTTAAGACTTAATTGACTTATTTCACTTAATAAAATGTCAGACTAGAAGAATCAAGAAACATATGACCTCACTTATACATGGAATATAAAACTGAAAGTAACAAAGAAACAAAACTCATGGACACGGTCAATAGTTTAGTGGTTACGTGAGGGTAAAGGGGCAGGTGGGTAGGAGAGTAGAGAGGGGATTTCAAATATATGGTGATGGAAAGAGAGCTGACTCTGGATGGTGAGCACATAATGCACTGCATAGACAATGTAATGTAGAATTGTACACCTGGAACCTGTGTAATTTTTACCAACCAATGTAACCACAATAAATTTAACAATAAAAAAACAACTTAATTGGGGGCAAATATCTTGTCCAGTTTGGACAAGATCATTAAAATTTTTCTTTCTGATATGCACATTTATGTGACTTGTTTAAAAAATAACTGTTATCCCAAGGCTATAGTGCTATTCATTTTTTTTTCTACAAGTTTAAATTTTTGCTTTTTGCATTTAGTTCTTAGATCAACCTGAAAACAAACTTTTGTGTATGGTGTGAAGTTGAGATGTAAATTTTATTTATTTCATGTGATAGCCAGTTCTCTCAGCACCATTTATTAAATAATTCAACCTTTCTCTACTGTAATGCAACTTCAATTATATGTTTCTGGGCCTTCTGTTTTGCTCCATTGGTATATTTGTCTCCTGTAGCACAAATAAAGCAAAGCTTTTTAATAAGTATTTCTAGCAGAATAAGTCTCTCCACTTATAACTTTTTTATTGCAATAGTATTTCATGTATTGGTTTAATTTGGAGAAAATGTCTTTATGATATTGAGGTGCCACATCCATGAAGATGTATGGCTGTATATATTTTTTGGTTTTTCTTCTCATTTCTTAACCATGTTTTGCAATTTTTCTCCGTAAAGTTCTTATATATCTTTAGATAAGATTTATTTTTATTTATCTTTGCAGCTTTTGTTGCTTTTACCTTTTTTCTATTAGATATATATTTGGTTATTGTTAGTATATAGGAAGGCTTTGTCTATTTTCAGTTTATATTCTATTAACCTTGCAAAACTCTCTTATTTGTTCTAAAATAAGTAATTTTTAATATGATCAATGGTTCTTAGATTCTATCTTTGTACGCACTATGCATTATTTCTAGTTCTTTGAACAACCAAACCTAAAAGCACAATTTGATCATGCACAGTATTCTGAATAATGTTGTAAGTTTGTTAACATGATAAAAAGCCATGTTATATGCTTTAAGTGATTCCACAGCTAATTCAATTGTACAGTTGGTATAAGTTTAAGCCAAATTTCAAAATACAGATAAGATTAATTTAGAACAAATTAATGCCATGTCCAAATTATTTTGAAATTGTGTTGTATTAAATACATATAATTCATTCATTTAAATGTTATTCAACCAATTCCATGATAGATCCATTCTAGGTGCTGGGGATACAATAGTGAATAAGACCATCAAGATTCCTGTTTGCATGGAGCTTTCATTCTAATAAGGGAGTTAACCATTAAACAAATAATTGCAAAGCTAATCGTTTATTTTAAAATTGTTATGTTATGTTAGAAAAGTACAGGATGTTATGAGAGCCACAAGAGGAGCTAATTTAGATTGGAGGACCAAAGGAGTTCTCTATCTGAGGAAGTGGCACTGAAACTAAGTAACAGCTAGACCCAGAGTGGGGAGAAGAGCACTTCAGCAGAGGAAACAATGCTTGAAAAGATCTGGCAAATTCTGGGGACTAAACAGCATCACTGTGGCTGGAGTGGAGAAAACAATGGTGAGAAAGTAAACAGATGAGGTTGGAGAGTTGGGAAGGGGGATAATATGCAAGACTTTGAAGGCCTTATATTATAAAGATAAACATTAGCTCCATGAAGCAGACTAGCATGAAAAGATCATTTCAACCATTGGATGGGGAAGAGAAGAGAAGGGCTAAAAGAGGAAGCCAGAAGTGCAGCAAGAAGCTGTTGTGAGAGATGGTAGTGGCTTGGGCGAAGGAGGCAAAGTTGAAATAAAAAATGGCTTTGTGATATGTTTTGGGGGTAGATTTAACAGGACTTGGTGATGATAGATTGGCTAGGGGTCAGGAAGTGCTTGCAGGAGGAAGTGTCAAAGATGATTCCCAGGTTTCTGACATGAATAGAGACAGAGTGTTCTAGACTGAAATGATGAAAATTAGAGCTGAAGCACATTTGGGAGGAAAGATCAAGCATTCAGATTTGGATGTGTCAAGATTGAGATGCCTC
Organism: Craseonycteris thonglongyai; assembly: GCA_004027555.1. Classification (NCBI taxonomy): domain Eukaryota; kingdom Metazoa; phylum Chordata; class Mammalia; order Chiroptera; family Craseonycteridae; genus Craseonycteris; species Craseonycteris thonglongyai. The sequence goes on from PVKE010017776.1 coordinate 25,598, forward strand.
TGTGGTATCCAGGCAGTTCAACATGTGTATTTAAAGGCTGGAGTTAGAGATCTAAAAATCACTAATTGTTGTGAGACTCTTATTTAGGGCAAGAGGGTAGAGAGAGAGATGAGAAGGGAGTACGTGTTTGGATAGGGGAGGAGTTGGCAGAAAAGCGTGAGGTGAAATATGAAGAGAAGTGTGGTAAAAAAAATAATTTAGATTTTTGTTGTTGTTCATTTGAGAGAAGGAGAGAGACAGAGAGACAGAGAGAAGTGGGGAGGGCCCAGAGCAGTCTCCATAGTTGTACATCATTAGTTGTGACATAGTTTCACTCCACAAAGGTGGATGTGGGGCCACGCGGGGTGGGAACTGGACTGGGAGCCTCCTGCATGGGAGGCAAGAACCTTCACTGCCATCTCAGCCGTTACAGTTATGCCACAGTTCAGCATATGGGTTTGCATGGGCCGGGCCGGGATTTGAACCCCAGACGTCGCAGTGGCAAGGCAAGCCGTCAACCTGCTGAGCTATCTCAGTATCCCCCAAGTTTAGACATTTTAAAAGAGGGAATTTCCAGAAAGAGTCTTGAACAGAGTCAAATGTTAAGAGGTTAAGTAAGTTAAGGATACAAAGTATTTATTGGCTTTAGTAACAAAGAGTTTAGTGCTTTTACCAGGAACAGTGGTGATAGGAGCAGGAATTAGAGTGCAAACAGAGGTCTGTTGCTTGGAATTGGGAGAGCTTCCTAACAAGGGCCTTTATCATACCACAAGTTAACACATATACCAGCCTGTGGAGCTTGTGAGAGCTCCATGAAGTCATCTCGCCAAGAAGCAACACATCAGAACTGCCATCTAAACTGGTAGATAAAACTCCAGGGAGATAACCTTGCTGAGATTTTTTTCTTGTATGTCCATGTGCACATGTGCTGTGCAAATCTCTGCAAACCAAGGAAATACACACATAAGTGCATTGAGTGCTATAATCTCACAAGGAACTTGAGGAAGCTGTTATCATCCCTTCTGCTGATCATAGTCTCAAAGGTCAAGACCACATTGGAGTCTCTCCATTGTTGTAAAAGTTAATGAAAGTTAATTATTAAAGCTGACAGAAAGGTAGTTTCCCTACAGACTTGATCTATATATAGACATTCTTATACATATGGATGCATTCAAAGGTTATAGACCTAACTGGGTGGACACAATCCCTTAGAACTGGGCTACTTTATCCCAGAAATTGCCCACTTTTGCTGAAATGCTTCACTGAGTGCGTATCAGGTAGGAACCAATTTTATGATTCTTTTATTCTAACTGGCTTTCTTTCCTTGAAGTGGTGTCTTTTCTGACCAAAACCTATTTTGTAGTTAGGGTAGTGTTCTTGAGGTCATTCTATAAGCAAGAATATGTTGAGTGATTCCACTAACAATATGCTAAAAACGTATGCAATGTGAAGTAAATATATAAGTAGACTTTGATTAGATTAGATAAATGATTATATGCATTGTTAAAGCTTAAATAGCCTTTTCAAAGACAGCAGAGTTTTTTGCCTTAATTATTTATATAATTCCTTTAATTCTGCACCCAAATCTGACTTTATAGGTAGATCATTTGTTCTGAAGTGTGGCAAATAGAACAAATCTTTAGGAAAGGTTTTTCAGGAAATAGAATCATCTGTTAGAAGGTATTTAAAAGGGACTTTTGGTCCAGAAATGAGAGATTTACCCTAGAAAGTTCAAGAAAGAAAAGGATGAAAGGAGAAAATGGACTAGATGCAAGTAGGATAGACAGTGAAAAAAGAAAATAGAAAGAATTGTCACTGCGAAGTAGCAGAGTGCCACATGCCACAAGCAATATTACAGTTGACCCTTGAACAACAGGTTTAAACTATACAGGTCTGCTTAGTCCACAGATTTTTTTTCAATCAATACTGTATATACATTTTCTCTTCTTTAGGATTTTCTTAACATTTTCTTTTCTCTAGCTTACTTTATTGTTAGAATACAGTATATAATACACATAATACACAAAATATGTATTGGTTGACTGTTTATGTTATTGGTAAGACTTCTGGTCAACTGTAGTCTATTAGTAAAGTTTTGGGGGAGTTTGAAGCTGTACGCAGATTGGTGCCCCTAACCCCCATGTTGTTCAAGGATCAACTGCTTATGTTGCAGGGATACTTACTTATCATACAGACTACTATTCCTAACAAGATGAGATTTATTTCCTTCTTTAAAATGTCAAGAAAAGATTATGTAACATTCACTAAATGTGCTAATGGAAAAAAGCAAAAAGCTAATTAAATCATTGAACTAAATAATTCTCTTTCCCAAAGTAAATTTGTCATTCAGAGAAACAGTGTAGTATAAGTTAGCCACATAAAGATCATTCCTACTGAGAAATTAGGAAGTAACTATTTGATTTCAGAAACAAGTAGTTTAATCAACAAGTGGGTTAATACATAGTTTGCCTTGTTCATCTGGATAAATGAATAAGTAAGTTTATAAATAAATAAACAAATGTATCAATATCTACTAAATAAGCATTTTCAACTGAGAAAGAAAACAGTTCATAAAATGAGAGTGGATATTTTTAAATTACTACAATAAATAAGTAATAACTTAGTCCAGATCTCTTCATAATGAAAAAAAATTTTTTTAAGATTTATTTTATTGATTTTGACAGGCAGAGACAGAAACAGAGAAAGACAGAAAGAATGGGGAGGGCCCAGAGCAGTCTCCATAGTTGACAGCATTAGTTTTCCATATAGTTTCACTCCACTGGTGGGCACGGGGCTGTTCAGGGCAGGAACTGGGCCAGGACCTCCCGCATAGGCCCCGGGCAAGAACTGACCTCGGGCACACCCCAGTTCAGCACATGGGTCTACATGGGCTGGAGCCGGGATTCGATCCTCATCCCTGGGTCTTCAAAGAGAGTGCTTAACCCACTGAGCCATCCCAGCTTTCCCCATAATAAAAAATTTTGATTCTCCAAAGAAAAAGGAAGAGCCTTCTCTAGTTTCTGTTTTACTTTGTTAGGAACAAAGGGGAGAATGAGCCAGTTTGCTTCAAGGAGATTGAACTCCAGGCTATATTTTGTGTATGAGATGATGAAAGTAGAGGAATGGTGGGGAGGGACACATATGTGCAAGGGCAAGGGACGTGTCACCTGGAGCTCTGTTCTCTTGCCTGTCTCTCTTGGAATCAGGGCTAATGTCACTCTCTCCCACCTGCACCTTCCCCTCCCCCCCACACACCCCAGCATACCAAGGAAGAGTATATAGTGGAGAGAGTCATTCATAAGAACTAGTGTATTGTCCCAGCTTTGTCACTTGCTAGCTGTGAGACCGAAAAATCATTTATCTTCTCTAATCTCGATTTCTTCATCTGTAAATAGGTGATAATAATGCCTACCATCTCTGTCTAATCATAGGATAACACTTAAGGGGAAAAAGTGAAATTGCTCAGATAATCACAAAGCCTAATAGAAAATCAAGTGATTCTCTTTATTCTTTTGTGAGCCTCTTGGGTCTGAAACTCCTTGCCATGGCTCATCTGAACCTTTCTCTGAAGGTGGCCAACAATGTTTTTGGATCACTCTCCCTTGAACATGATTTGTCTGCTCCGCAGCTGATTTCTGATAATCCCTCCAAGATTTATCTGTTCTTTAAGTCTAGCTCAAGACCCATTTTCTTCATAAAACCTTTCTCAATTTTAACCCACATTCATGTCCCTTCTCACAGTTCATTATCTGTGCCACTCATTTTGACCGCTCCTCTGAAGTGTGTAAACTTTGGAGTTTAGGACTACATCATTTATCATGTATATCTTTTGTTCATAGTTCAGTTTATTTAAACAAACCTTTCTGAGCAATTACTATAATATATTACAGATATTATGCAAAAGGGAAAAATAATTAAGATTTGGGCCTTGCTCTAGGGCAGGGGTTCCCAACCTTTTTATACCCTAGGGCGCATTCTAAAATATCGGTAGGGTGGCAGGCACCAGCTATTTCTAAGGATATTCATTATTGAACAAGAATAAAAAATAATAAACAAAAATAATTTTAAAATAATAAATTTATTGTACAAATTATATACACACAAAGAAACATATATACAAAACGTAATACAAAGTAAATAAAAAACACACGTATAATAAAATCAGTTAAAAAAACATAAAAGAAAACATAAAAAAAACCAATCTGTCAGTGTGATCTTTGGCATTGCATTTCATTGGCCAGTGCCTCATAATTAGGAGAGTATGATGACAACCCTGTTAGCAAACAATTATTAAGATGCTCATCGGTAAGTCGAGATCTATATCGTGATTTTATTAAATTCATGTTTGAAAATAAAGATTCGCATAAATACGTTGACCCGAAAAACGATTTGATTTTATATGCCGCTTTTTTTAAAAAATGGGAAACTTTCTTTGTCGACTATGTTCCATAAGTCCTCTGATATTAAGGATTTTAGCAAAATACCGTTCTTAAGGTTCAAAATTTCTAACTCTAGTTCTTCCGCTTTCTCCTGAACAAGGTCTGCAATACATGCGGCTAGTTCTATTCCATTTATTTGTCAAGTAAAAGGATTGATACAGAAGGAGACAATTGGCTTGATATTTGTAAACTGCAGAAATCTCTCTTCAAACTGTTTTTGAAGCACTTGCAGGGTCTCAATAAATAATGACACGTTTAATTCATTGTTACCTAGCATTTTCCTCATATATGGGAAGTGCACGAGAGACTTGATATGCAGATGTGATATCAACAAAGTCA
>PVKE010017777.1:0-30334 GCA_004027555.1 Craseonycteris thonglongyai
CATCCCGGCTTCCCCATATATGGAGATTTAAAAGACCCAGAACAGCCAATTTAATACTGAAGGAGAAGATAAAGTTGGGATACTGACATTATCCAATGATTTCAAGACTTACCATAAAGCAACAATAATCAAGTGTGATATTGGCAAAAGAAAAGACAAATAGATCAATGGAACAAAGTAGACAGCCAAGAAAGAGCCCCACACACAACCAACTGGTCTTTTACAAAGGAGCAAAAGCAACATAATAGAGAAATAATCATTTTCCAACAAATGGTTTTAGAACAACTAGATAGCCACATGCAAAAAATAAAATAAAAATCAATCGAGAGGCAAACTTTACACCCTTCACAGAAACAAACTCAAAACAGATCACAGACTTAAATGTAAAATGCAAAAGTCTAAAACTCCGAGGACATAATAACATAGGAGAAAAATCTAGCTGACCTTGGGTTTGGTGGTAACGTTTTAGATACAACAGTAAAGGCACGACATCTGAAAGAAACGAGATGCTAGATTCTGCTAAAATGGAAAATGCCTGGCCTGTGAAAGACACTCGGAAGAACAAGGCGCCAAGCCAAAGACTAGGATAAGGATGTTTGGTGATGGCAACGTCCACCAAATTGCCTGCGCTAATAATCTAGATGGCACCCTCAGTCCTTCATTCCCCCTCCCTGCCCCATAGCAGGTCAATCACTGAGCCCTACTGGGTCTAGAGTACACGGAGGCATTTATAAATGTCCCCAACACTCTGGCCTTCCCTGTAGCGAGCAGCATGATAGTGGAGCTGCCACCGTCTTCTCCCGCCATTCGTTTCTCTGAGTCACTATCCAACCCTTGTCGCTGAGTGGCTGCCTAAGGGCTGGACCCTGGTAGTAAGTCTGGCTCTTTGATTCCCACCTTCCATCCTTATCAGATCAGAAAAGTCTGACTGTGGCTGCCTTCATCCGGAGAATCAGCAGATGGTGGGAAGTTCAGCCAGAATCTGAAGTGCCAGCCGTACTTCAGAGCTGGCTGGGGTGAAGCCATGACCCACCCCCCGCCCCGCTCGCCTCACCGTTCATCCACTCCTCCGACTTGGTGCTGAACTCATACGTCGTCACCCACAGCTGCTCATAAGGCACTTTGTTGGTCATCAGGGTTTGCAGGAGAGGGAAGCTACTCTTATCCTTTTCCAACAGGTCCTCCTCCTTGTGGATCAACTGCAGGGCAAAGGGGGTGCCATGTATTGGGGGAGGTGTTCTCCCGAAACCTCCAGGCCACCGTGGCAAATTCCTCAATGCTTAGAAAAACTAAGTTGAGGAAGATGCTGGTGTGTCTGGAGAGCAAGAGAGGAAAAGGAGGCATGGACCATGGTCCTCCTCCGAGGACCAGAAACAATAGAGCAGCACAGAGTTGTAAGTCCCCGTCCCAAGACCCCACACCTCAAATTCCATGAGAGCCTGGTCCAGGTGCTTCGAAAGCTCCGTCAGCTTCTCCATGTTGTGCTTCATCTCTTCTGTGGTCATCACTTCACGTTTCCGAAAGCCTTCCAGCTCCTTGCTGTAGCCCTCGAGTTTCGACTCAAATTCTGAGCACCTGAAAGTCAAGACAGCCCAGTCACGTCTGGATTTTCCATTTCACGATTTTGCAAAGTCACAGCTTTGCTCACCCACATCCAAGCCCAGGGAGAATTTGATCTTCTGATTACACACACACACACACTTTTTTGTTGTTGTTGTTGTTGTTGTTGTTGTTGCTGTGGTTACTGTTGTTTACCGGGCAGCAGACCTGGGACGTATTTTAAAGGTAGTGATTACAGGGACTTACCCTTCAGCCCAAATTCCCATTCTGTGTAGAAGTCCCTGCTTTGATCTACTCTGTCCCTTTCTTTGTATTCGCAGGGATGATGGATGGGATCTAACATTGGCCATGGGTGAAGGGGATAGAAACTGGCAGGAATCTGAAGTTCACATACAAGATGTGACAAGCTGGGAGGTGTGTGTGTTTGTGCAAGCACACGCGTGTACATGAGTACATGTTTTTACCTCATACAAGGCATCTGACCCACATCCCGTGGCTGCCTGACTTCCCAGTATGTCTATATGTCCTTGGTCGCTGCATCAAAATCTTTATTGAGCAGTGGAGCACACATATATATCTAGAAAAGAGCTGGGCACATAGTAAAAATCCGTAATGAATAATGCAGGAATAAGTGATGGCAGCCACATTAGCATTGAACAAGACCACTGCACAACAGGCATTGTGTCAGCCTCCTGCCAGGCCTTTATGATCCCTGTCCTGATAGCTCGCACATCTGTGGTCTCCAGTGTAAGGCTGACAATTCTGCTAATATGATTGCGAGGCCATTATGCCACTGCTTTTGTCTTTTTTCTCTCCGCTCCACCAGGTTCCAATCGTTCAAGGCAGGGAGAGAAGGCATTTGCCTGGGTGACTACAGTGACACAGGCTTAAAGAGAACATCCCACGGTGGAAAACAAAAGGAAATTCCTTCTGCGCCAGCCGTCTTCAGCCCTCGCCCACGCCTTGCTGTGCGAGGCTCCAGACAGAGCCAGGACCCTGGCAGCGGGTCAGGGTATCGCCCCTAAACCACCCGCAGCCTCGCCCTGTACCTTCTCATGAGATCCATCTCCGCCTGGTCTCTCTTGTTGAGGAGGAGGTTTCGGCTGTTTTCAAAGATATCTTCAATTTGGTCGGGCCAGAGGAGTAGAGTGCTGTTTAATTTGATGTCCTCTTCTGCAAAACACAGACAGTGTGCTCAGGGCACTGCTCAGCATAACTCAGCACGCAGGGCACTAATTCAGCAGAACAAGAGGTCAACAGACGTGGAGTTGGTGGGCAATGAATGGATGGGCCTACTATGGATGAGTGACAGCCAACATTTACTCAGCATTTACCAAGGCCCAGGCTAGACGGTAGACTGCACTGTCACCTTTGTTTATACAGATGGGATGCAGTTAGGTAAGTGGTCAAGGTCATGCCATGAGAACGTGGCAGAACAGATTTCAAACCCAAGTCCAAGCAACTTCCAAGCCCGTGTTCTGACCACTGTGCTTTTAGGCCTTCCCAAGCTAGGTCAGAGCAGAGCAGAAACCTGGGGGAAGTTCAGGTTCTATGCTTTAAACCACTTTACCCCTTCTGAGTCTTGGACCCCCCTTTTGTTAAATGTTAACAGTAATAACAATGCCAGATGCCCTTCCCATGTTATGGCTCCAGTGGGTCAAAATGCCCTGCGTTTCCTCTGTACCCTTGGAATTTAGGAGGCAGAGACCACAGTGAGCGAGTCTAGCGTGTGCTCATGTGGTCAAGGGCACAGCTCATTGGTTAAGGGACTCCTTTTCACTCCCAGTCCCTCTCGCTCCCTCCCATAACCATCCTCTCCCAAAAGCATTATGAACACCATGTACCATATTTTTCTGTCTATAAGATGCCCCCATGTATAAGAGGACCCCTATTTTTCTAACCCAACATTAAGAAATCAATCCATGGGTTATTCCTGTGTATAAGATAAATCCCGATTTTTGGTCTAACAATTTTAGACAAAATTGTTTCCATGTTTATACACAGAAAAAAATACGTAACTCACAGGTATTTCCAGATGAAAACAGCTCTCTAACTTGGCTTGTGGAAAGCATATCAGCTTTTCCTACAGAACCGGGTCCTTACAAACTCTAACTTGGCCCAACAGGCCTTGATGGCTCCCTGGCCCTGTCCTTTACAATGAACAGGAGCATGAAGAAAAGTGCGCTGGTCGCCTCAAAGGTGGGGTTGTATTAAGATTTTTTTTTTTGAAGATTTCTTTTATTGTTTGAGAGAATATGAGAAAGAGAGAGAGAGGGAGCAAGGGGAGGGCCCAGAGCAGTCTCCATAGTTGTACATCATCAGTTATGACATGGTTTCATTCCACGCAGGCGGATGTGGGGTGTACAGGACAGAAACTGAACCAGGGAGCTTCCCGCATGGGAGGCGAGAACCTCCGCTGCTGAGCTATCCCGGGAGCAGTTACCAGTTGCACCGCAGTTCAGCACGTGGGTTTGCATGGGCCCGGGGCCGGGATTTGATCCCCAGACCTCGTGATTGTGAGGCAAGCACACAACCGCTGAGCTATCCCAGCATCCCCTACATTAAGATTTTTTGAACTATTTTTTAAATTACTTTCAGGTGTGTAAAGCAACATAATGATTCGATATTTATACACACCCCTCACAAAGTGATAACCTCAACAAACCCACTACTCATCTGACATTGCACACAGCTATTACAATACCCTTGACTATGTCCCCGATGCTGTACTTTACATCCTGGGACCATATCGTAGTAAAATTATAGATGAATAAAATCTGTGCATTTATAAAATGAGTCCATGTTTGGAAATGACTTTGCTAGGAACACCAGAAGCAAGATGCCAAGCCATGCATCTACAAACTAGTCAAGTCTCTCGATAATTCTTTTTTTGTCTAACAAGTGGATTCCCTTTGCTGGATTCAAATTCCTATAGACAAGAGCATGAGGCTAGTGCCCCTCATGGATGGGAACATTCAAAAGCAGCTCCCTGGGAGTGATATTTAATGGTAGGATTGGTAATTCTCCTCCCTTGACTCCTTTCCCCTACAAATATAAACACATACACATGTACACATATGTATGTGGCATGGGACTTACGGGACAGATCTGCATAGTCCATCAGGAACTCCAGCCGTTCAATGGCATTTCTAAGTTGCCTCCGGAGTTTGAACACGGTGACGTCGCTGGATTTCTTTAGGAATTCAATGAGTGATACCAGCTCCTCGGTGTTGGCGGGGATCTCGCTGACCCGAGTTGCTATGCTGTTGTACTGACTACAAATGCTGCAGGGGGAAAAACAGCCACCCTCATCAGCATCGTCACCTTCTTGCAATAACCTTCTTGCAAGACTCATGATGCTAAACGGACGTGATTCCTATTTGGCGACAAGGACAATGGTCTCCAAATTTTCTCTACCTGCACGTCCTCGACAGATGGTAGTTGCATGCACCCTACACTTCAGGAATAACAACAGTAACCATAGTAATACTATCTGATGAGGTTTAAGCCCTTTCCTATGTGCCATGCCCCATTCTAATCACTGAACATGTATCAGCTCATCTTCACAACAATTCTAAGAGGTAGGGATTATAACTATTGGCATTTTATGATGGGGAGAATGTGAAGCTGAGTAATGTCACCTAAAGCAGCAGATCAGCCAGCATCTGAACCTGGTTTCACTGATTCCACACCTCACACTCTGAACAAATATGAGGGTTGTCCAGAAAGTATCCAGCCCCGGCCACACAACTGTTCTTGTTGTAATTGGCAATGGCTGGCTTTTTTCTAGACAGCCCTTGCATACCCTGGGCAGAATCCAGATTTAGACCAAAGCAACAACAAGAAAACTACTACCACCAACACCAACAGCAATTCTCACATTTTATGTGGAAGTAGAGCACTCAATTAGTTTGTAATCACTGCCATTCACAGCACGCTAGCAAGCTTACTACCCTCATGTGTGGCCAGAATTATCATTCCTGGTCACAAAGTAAGTGATATTCAACTGCCAGGATCATTAGTTCTAACTGTGCACTTCTCCTCAAACACAGGACTGGGAAAAAGGATGTTTTTTTCCCAATAATTTGAAAAAGCTCGAATTTATACAGAAGCTGATGCATGACAGTCTTCAGCATCTTAACTATAATTAGCAGCCAATTACCCATGTCTAGCAATGCATCTGCCTCTAGCACAGCGTGGTCCTCAAGAAATGTCGGCAATAACAGCCATCATCGTTTTTGTTACCCTTAATTGATCACGATATGCTGGTGGTCCTCTATGATAGGTAATAACCATTCCTCTCAACATCTCCAGTCCTCAATATTCCTTCTTCGTGTAGAGATACCCCTTCATAATGAAGCGAATTGTATCATACTGCAGACAATGACTGAAACACCTTTGCAGGATGGTGCTGAATTTTAGAAATGGGTTTTTATAATAAATGGTTCAGAAACTTTTTGCACTACAGGGGTTCAGCTTAGCTTCTGCTTCTTGGACTCAAAGCTAGATTACATCTCCCAGATTCTTTTGTATGTTTGTTTGGGCATTTTACTAGTCAGCTCAGGATACCACAATAAAATATCACAGATTGGGGGAATTAAGCGACAGCCATTTATTTTCTCAGACTTCTGGAAGCTGGCCATCCAAGGTCAAGGTGCCTAATGAGGACTCTTCTGGCTTGCAGACATCTGCTTTCTGTGTCCTCCCATGGTGGAGAGAGAGGACAAAAGCTCTGTGTCTCTTCCTGTTCTTATAAGGACAGCTCCCCACCCCCAATTGGAGTAGGGCCCTAACTTACAACCTCGTCTAACCTCATCACCTCCTAACAGGTTCTATCTCCGAATAGAGTCACATTGAGCATTCTAGTCCTTTGCTGTAAGCTGAATATCTGTATGCCCCTCAACTTCATATGTTGAAACCTCATTGTGATATTTGGAGGTGGCTTCTGAGAGGCAATTAGGTCATGAGTGCTATGCTTTCATGAAGGGGAACAATACCCTTAAGAAAAAGACCCCAGAGCCCCTGCACTTGTTCTTCCACGTGAGGACACGATGAGAACGTGACAAAGCTGAGAGAGGTAGGGGGATTGCATCCTAATGGCAGGGCTGAGGGTGAGCAACTCCTGAACTTGCCAACGCATGCGCCCCAACTTCCTTTTTTTCTTTAAGTAGTCTGTGGGAACTTCTACCCTCCTAATCAAAGCATCTTGAGTACCATATGGACAGTCACCAGTAACAGGAAGGCACCACTTTGAGCTTCAGACTGAATGACGGACTCCTCAGACCTTGGCAGCAGACGCCTGCACAGGAGTGATGCTAAGGGGTGCCCCTAAGCACCCCGTGTCTCTGAATGTCTGCTAGAGGATGAGAGGCCTCAGACAGGGTCCGGGGTGGACTGCCTCCGGACGCTTTCCACACTGCTGCTCTGAGCCCTGCGGGGTTTCCTCCCCGCTGCACGTGCACCTCCTGGCCGGAACCGGAATCCCCCGCCACCCTCACCCGGGGCAGAAGCCCCGTGAGCTGGAGGCTCCGCCAGGCCATTGTTGGAAAGCACAAGTTCTGGCTACTTTTCTGTGCTCCCCGCTTCGTGCCAAAGATCGCCGCCCCTTCTGTGCCCACGCCACCGTACCTGGTGTTGGTGTCCCGGTTTATATCCACTTGGAATTGAATCAGACGGTCTTTCAGATTTTGGGCTCGCTCACAGAGATCATAATTTAGGGTCATGGCGTCCAGGCAGAACATGGCCAGAGGCACGGAAATGTGCATGGATGCGATTACAGTTCTCCGCCTTTTTATGCTACTGATCATCTGGGAAAAGGAGCATATTTGGTAGCTTTATTTGCCTTCAGCCTCAACCCCCGGCCCACTTAGTCCAATGCTGAACACGGGATATGTATCAACGAAACACATGGACTACTTATGGGCTGTCTGTAGCACATGTCACCGAGTAATGACATGCCAAGTGGCATCTCCTACCGTTACAAAGTCCTCGATTTCGTGATGGTCTTTCAGGAATGCAGTGATGTATTGCTCCGCCATGTTATCCAATAAGTCATCATACTTTTTGTAGACATTTAAGTATCTTCCATACCGAAGAGAATACAATCAAACAAAAACAAACAAACACAGGTCATGCAATCAGATTCGTCAGAGTGGCAAATGAAGAGATAAAGACATAAAAATTAGCCCCAACCATGAAAGAGAAATGCAATGTGACAAAAAGGTGCAAGGACCTGGAAATTCAGAACTCCGGCCTTAAATTCCAATTTTGTTACTTCCCGGATGCATGAACTTGGACACTTCTCTTTTTTCAAAGATCAATGTCTTCAGTGGAAATGATAACTCCTCACAGGACTGTTGTAAAGCTTAATGCAACAGTGTGTACGTATTGAGCCTGACATACTATGAATGTGCAATAAACATTACCTTCTCTTCCTCCTACCGGCTCTAACATATTCTATGTCTAAATTTTAAGATGAAAATCTAGAACAAATAAACCTAAAATGGACTGAATAAAATTAAGCTTCCCTCTGTCTGTTAACATATCATGGCAATAATGGCTGGGTAGATCTCCCCCAAATCGGAGGGTGTGTTTGGGACGCTCCGACTTTAAGTTTGAAGGAAAATAAAGCTCATCGAAGTAAGTGGGGTGAACTGGGTGGGGCCAGCTCCACATTTCCAGGAGCTGAGCAACACTTCAGATGCTCTGGAACTGAGACACCAGGGAGGAGCCATTGAACCGCTGGTCCAGAAAGACAAATACAGAACGGGGAAAACAAAGATCTCCAACTGATGTCCCAACTAAAATTCACACAGTCAGTGCTTCCAAAATCTGAGGCCATGACCTTCAGACTAGGTTGGCAGTAGTTCTCAATGGGGAGTGATTTTCCCTCCAGGGGACATTTTTGGTTGTCCCAACTGAGGGAGGATCCTACTGGCATCTAATGGGTAGAGGCCAGAGATGCTGTTAAAAATCTTACCATGCACGGGACAGCTCCAGCATTCAGAATTTTCTGGGCTAACATGTCAACAGAGCCACAGTCCAGAAGCCGAGGTTAGGGTGATCATACACGTCCTTGTTTGTGGGGGACTGTGCAGGTCACCCTTCTTCACTGAAAGTGTCTGCGGTCTGAAAGGGGCATCCTAGGATTACCCTAGCCGTGTACTGCTCACATGAATAAATGTGAGACCGTCCACAGCATGATGACTAAGGAGCACTCAGATCCCTTGTCCTCAACCCCTTTTCCTTAATCCCTACGTCCAAAAGGAAGCTGCTTTATGATCCATTTGCTGCCGGAAGCTGCCCGAAATGGATGTGAGGCGATTGGTGTGTGACTAGTCGTCGTTTTCACTATAGAAGTATCAGTGTGTTCGATGGAAGGGTCCAGCTCTAGGCCTTGCTGACGCTGCAGAACAACCTGTGGCATGTGTAGTGTGTGATTGTTCCAACACCCAGAAAGTCCTACATGCCAAAAGCCAGCTTGATCCCAAGGCCTCCAGATATTGGAGGAGTAACTGAACTGGAATTCCGGCTCGCTTATGTATTTGGCTGTGTCCCATTTGGCAACTTACAGTGTCTTCATCTGTAAAACGGGGGTCAATGCTCATGCCCATAAGCACTGGCTAATTATTACGTGCTGTTTTCACGTGCGTGGAACAGGAATGGTTGACTTGACAACAGTTAAGAACTCTAAACCCATGTCCCCAAAAGAGTAACTAAAGAAAGTCACAACTTACTTGTGGGGACCAACTTGGTTTTTCTGGAAGACCTCGAATGTTCGGTCCACAAAATCAGAAACCAGTTTTTCCTCAGGGTTCACGGTTCGAAGAGTCAGATCACCTCCTTTTAACTCCGAGAACAGGACTGGCTCCACCTACAGAGCAGAAACCACCTCTGGATGTCACAAAGCGTCCGCAAGTCAAGAGAAGGGAGACGCACCAAAATGCAGAGGCCTGCAAACAGATTGGCTCCCTCCTGGGGACGCCACTCACTCTGTTTCCTGTTGGGCAGGCCCAGCTCTTTCCCTCTGATATGACTGTTGATCTGTGTAATCCCTGCTCCTTTTGATCCTACTGTCTTTAGAGAGTCCCCCGTGGGCCCCCAGGGGATGTTAGGTTTCCCTGCTCACAGTTCACGTTCTGAACTTTTGCCACTCAACCATCATTAAATGAACGGGTACGCCGTGGGATATAGCTACTGTGAGGGCCTGGATCATATCTGACTTATTCACTACCGTGACAGACCCCACGAGAGCTCAGCACATAATCAGTGCTCAATAAATACTGTGCAAGTGACATGGGTTCTAATTCCGACTCTGTCACTGACTGACTAGGCGACCTTAGGTAAGCTAATTAATGCTCCTCTCTGGGCTTCTGTTTCCTCATCTGAAGAAAAGGGGAGAGATACTAGATTCTTCTCTCAGTTCGGTGGGCTGGGTGGAAGCAATGACTTTGTGATCATGAGGCACAGACAGTATCTCTCCTGAAAATGGAAACTTCTCAATGGCATGTGTGCGTCTCTGAGAAATGTTCTCATCTGCATGACCCAGGAAGGCTGCTAAGTTCCTGTCGGGGACCCCTTGCCTCCCACTGCCCTGTCTTCTAAGGAAGCTTTTAGGGATCGCTGTCAGAACAGAACTCAGAGTGCTTTCCTGGGTTACACTGCTGTGTGCCATGCTGTTGGCAAAAATACATCACGTTAGAAAGGGGGAACGCAAGTGCAAATGACCTGTGGCCTCCCTCTTGGGTCAATACACAGGTCTGTAAGCCAGCGGAAGAGCTCTGGCTTGGCTGTGGCCAGTGGCTGAAGGCAAGGAGAGGGAGGGTCGCTGAGTGTGTGGATGAAATGGGTTGGGGCCACACACCGGTGCTTCCTTCTCTTGGGGAGAAGTCTTCAATTGGAAGAGGAAGCAACACCTCCCACTGCCCTTTACGTGTGGCTGGGTCTCCCGCACCCTGCAGAGCCGTCCAGAGCACTGCGCTAATGACAGTGCCCTTGTCTGGTCCTCGCGGTCCCTGGCTCTCTGATCTGATCCCAGACTTCTCTGTTCCATCATCACCCTTTGTGCTGACCCGCACACCCGCCAATGCTGGCATGTCCCTGGCACAAGTCTCCTGCCAGGAGAGAGACCGCCTGAGCTGCCCTTTCCATAGGAATGTATGTATGTTTTTCTGACGCTGAAAGTAATGGCTGCTCGTGCTGGTCTAGATTCTGCTTCCTGCATTTGATTCGCTTGAGAAGGTCCTTCCCCGACCTCACCCAGCTTCGTTGTGTTCATGCCTCTCACTCACTCTCCTCCCTTCCATCAGTATTCAGTCAGTACATTGGTGGTTCCATGTGTTTCTCGGTTTTTATTATTTTTATTGTTGCCAAGACCAATATTTTCTAAGATTTGCTTTGGTTTCCTTGGGTAACTTTCTCCCAGATATGCTTTCCTTCTGCATCTTGAGAGTTATTTTCAAATATCTCACGCTGATGTTTTCTTTCCCCAACTTATAAAATTCATGCTTAACCATAAACAAGGCAGGACTGGTAGGGGGTGGGGAGACTGCCTGTCTGTTGCCGTTCTTAGATATTTTTCTTAGTCAACCTGAGGGATGAGTTGTTTATATTTCCACTGCCCCACTCAGAGATAAACACCTGAGAGGTTTGGGGTGGTGGGAGCCAGTCCTCTGCATATCTCTTCATGGGGAACTCCAGGTCTGGGGTGCTTTTTATCACAGTCTGATCAAGTCACTGGCCTTCACTTAGGCCTAGCTTTCAAACCTGGTACCAACCGTGACCCATGGCTACGCAGCCTGACAGCCCACTGTCTCTACCACCAGCCCCTGCTGTTCCCAATGACCAGGACCCCTGGGCTCTCCCAGCTTCACACAAACACTGCTGATCAGCAGCCATAAGGGAGAAGTTGAGTGGTATGTACTTTATCTGTCCCCAAGCCCGCACTTATCCTTCCAAATTACAGGGTCTTCCCTTTCATTTCCCTCCTAGGGTCACTGATCGTAGGAGAGTCGCCTACTGCTTCTTCCCACTCTGCACACCGGGTTTTCCTGTGAAGCCGTTCAAAACCCCACATGTAGAGGTCTCTGGTGAAGTCACCTGGAGCGTTTGGTTTCCCTACAAAGCTCAACTTGAATGTTGAGCTCAGAACTGCAAGGAGAACAGGGCTTAGAGTATCCAAGCACCATATATACATAATGCACAGGGCGGGGGTGGGGGGGTAGGGATGAAACAGAGCGCAACACCCCACAGGCCCCTTTCCTATGTGGGGCTGGACACATTCAACCACCTGCAGGGGAACAGAAGAAGATGAAGCACAAAGGCTCATACCCGTGTGGGTGACCCCACCCCATCCTACAAGTCTGCTTACAAGTGTGTAGAATCAGATGAGGAAACTGGTCCCCTGGACCAGGAGGGGACACTTCAGCCTCTCCCTTAGCCACCTTCAGTGGTTAAACAAACAAATGAACAATCATATGAAATTTCAAGAGCTAAAGTATAGTTTCATGAGGACTTGGCAAGTTTATGGCAACTGCTCCATCGTGAATGGTCACCAAGTTGGCTATGGTTTGGGACACATGTTCCCTTTGGAGGTTGGCATCATGGGGAGAACTCTAGTTTCTCACAGAGTAAGTCAATGCCCGGCTCTGGGCTACATAAATACTTCTTTCTGGGTCCAGATACTCTTCCTGCTGTCAAGGGTGGATCTGCCAAAGTGCAGCTCCCCTAATGGAATATCTTGTCCACACAGCCATTTTAAATACATCTTAGGCAGTAAGTAAATAAAAATGTAAGTGGATGATTATGTGATGACGATACCTTAGGAATCCCCTGAGAGTTCTTAATAATTTCCAAGAACGAGTTGTGTATTAGTTTCCAGCAATCATCAAAAGGTGGATTGAAGACAATGTTGGGTTCGCTGACTTCAAGTTTGATCATGATTAGCTGAGGTATAAAGAACTCCATCTCTTGGTAAGGCTCCTTGAAATCATTCCCATCCTTCAGAAGACATAAGATACGGCAGCTGTCACAAAGTGGGGCCTTCTAGAACCAAGGGAATGGCTTTTCATGCATTCAGAGTCCTACATGAGCACCAGGGAAAGAGATGGAGGGTATTCCCCACTGCTCACATTTAAAATAAAGGCCAGGAGTGGTTTTGCCCACCCTGAGCTCATCCTATCCCTTTCCCAAAGCTTTTATTCAGTATCTTTACTTTACTTGGAAATTCCTGCATCAGTAGTTCCAAATCCTTCCTATCCTTCAAAATGAGGCTCAAAACCCCCTCCCCTGGGAAGCCTCCCTCTTCCCTAGCATGATATAATCTCTTCTACTTCTGAACTTCCCGTATTTCCAATTCCACATGGAAATTTCTCTCCCTCTTTTCCCTTACAGAAATTTATATGCACATCTCATCTTTTCTACTCTAAAACTTGAGGGCAGGATCTGTGTCTGAACCATCTACCTCTTCCAAAATACCCAACCTGGCATTTAGCATATATAGCAGATAGATGCTCAATAAAAATTTGTTGACAGAATCCAAAAGTATAATGAGTTATCTGCATACCTCAAACAAAGTTGCTAATGAGAATGTGGTCTATTTTAGACACTCAGCATGTCAACCTTCATCCAAGGAAAATAGTGGCATGTAGTGCCACTCGTAATTCTCTACACAGGCTAGTAATGCAAGATATCTTTCATAAAAAACAAACAAACAAACAGTGCCTAATGAGATTGCCACAGGGCAGCTATCAAGTACTTGTCTAACTAATTGCTTTTAGACATTTCTAGATCTGTTTGAGGGTGGCTGATAAACCTTTGTTGTACTATGTATCAAAGACCCATAAGTTTCCTCTTCTTTCAGACATATGAAAGTTTATTTTTCCCTCTTTGTGGAATTTTAGAGTGAGATTTGTTCCCACATCTGAGTTTCTTCTGCTTAGCAAAGTAGAGGGTCCCAGTGCCATCTATTGATTGGTCCTCATTAGCATGCTCATACTGCCGCCTAAATTCAGCCACCTTGGTTTCAATATTTTTTGAGCAAATGGTCAATTGTTCATTTCTAGTCCATTTGAGAAAATGCTTCGAATGTAATGTTTTATAATCAGGCAATTTTATATTTTTATTACTCTGTTTAAGGTTAAATGTCCATATAGTTTAATTTCCAGAAGCATCTTCCTGGATCCTTACACTACCTAAGTTTTAGGCGAGGCTAAGATGCTTCAAAAAACAGAAATGAGTGTTTTTGGTTTTTATTTCAACTTCATTGAAGTAGTTTCACAAAGGAAGTTTTTAAACCAGGTCAACACTGCCTTTTATTCTGAGGGGATGCCCCTTTCAAAGACAGAAGAACAAAAGTCAGTATCTGCAATGATACACACAACATTCTCCAAAAGCATCAAGCCAAGGGTCAATAACATTTTTCAACCCCTTTCTTTAACAGAGAGGATGAAAAAGTGACCAGTCTTCCCACTATAAGAGGTATATAGATTCCATTTTTATTCAATCTTTCTTTAATTGTTCTGAACAACGTCTCCATTTTTGTAGATTTTGACCAATTTTTTAAAGATTTGTTTTATTGTTTGAGAGAAGGTGTGTATAAGAGAGAGAGAGAGAGCCATCTCCATAGTTGTACATCATTAGTTGTGACATGGTTTCATTCCACACAGGTGCATGTGGTGCCACATGGAGTGGGAACTGAACTGGGGGCCTCCTCATAAGAGGCAAGAGCTTTTGCCACGATCCCGGCAGTTACCAGTTGCATTGCAGTTCAGCATATGGGTTTGCATGAGCCAAGGCTGGGATTCGATCCCCAGACCTTATGATTGCAAGGCAAGCACTCAACCTGCTGAGATATCCCAGCATCCTCAATTTTTACCAATTTAATAGTAGGTAATTATGTCAAAAAATCTTGCTGTGTATGCATAGAAGTAGTTTTTATAAACTAGTAATGACCTGAATGTGTGCAGATCAGAAATTTTACAGCTGAGGGCCTAGGTGATAGAATCCTGATTCCATCTTGGTTGTTTCCCCTCAAAAGGGCCTCCTTCTAGCCCCCTACATACCTTGTATGTCATGAAAAAGGAAACCAGGTCCTCCAGAGACTTAATGACCAGCTCTCGAAGCTGGAGTGACATAAAGGATGCAACAGAAGCAAAATATTCCTCAATGTGACGAGAGGAGTCGTAGTCACTCTTGGGAGCCAAATGGACCCACTGCTCCTTCCGTGAGACAAAGAGTTGGGCACAGGTGGGAATCCACCTGTAAAAAAGGAAGGCATCCAAGTGAGAACCTCTTCCGAGCTCCGAGAAGTCCTCTCAGCCATTCCCCACTCCCTGCGAGGAGGGAGATGGCTCATTTCCCACTAACACAGCTTTGCGAATCAGTACGTTCACATTCCCATCACCTCACCTGCCAACAACCCCTTCCTAAGAAGTAATGAGCTTTGAATTGTGAGATTACTCTTCCATCAGTAATAACAAAATGGACAGGGCACACTGGTGACAAGCCCTGCTGAGAGAGTCTAGTGCGGGGGTCTCCCAATGTTTTGGCTTTTCTGGGCCACACTGGAAGAATTGTCTTGGGCCGCACATAAAATACACTATCACTAATGATAGCTAATGAGCTATTTAAAAAAACAAGATCACAAAAAATATCCAAGGTCTTCAGAAAATTTATGAATTTGTGTTGGACCACATTCAAAGCTGCCCTGGACCACATGTAGCCCGTGGGCCGTGATTAGACAAGCTCGGTCTATAGTTCTTTCATTATAATCCAAGATTGCTGTGAAGGGACATGAAGAACTAGAATGTTCTGTGCAACTTCTCTCCTTGGCAAATACCTGGCCTCTGGTTCAGACTTGAACGAAAGAGGAGAAAAGGAAGAGAACATGAGAGGAGAAACTCCAGTGTGGCAGCTGCTGTTCAGAAGTGGAGAGTAGAAATGAGAAAACCACAAGCAGAAATGGATGCCTCGTTGTCCTTTCTTTCTACTCCCCCCAGTTTCTAATTCCCAGGGGACATCACCGACCTCTTCATCCTATCACGTTTCTTTTCTGATTGCTAGAAAACTACTATGCTAGCATCATGGAAATATTAGTAATAGTCATAGTCACAGAGTAATGAGTATGATATTTGCAGATGCTATGGGCCAGCTATTACATGTTCTCAAGTAATAAAAACCCAATGGGAGGTGTTCTCATCTTCAGTTCACATAAGGGAATTTCTCCAGCTCTGGACACAGTCGTGTGTGCATTTGCAAAGCAAAAGGAATTGTCTAAGTGACCCCAACACCCCCTAACCTTGGAAGCTTGAGGCTGCAAGGCCTTGAGGACTCCGGAGGAGGGGGGTGAAACTGTTACCTTCACAATGGATGGTCATGAGTGCGTTTCAAACAGGCAGAGGGAGACTGGGAGTGGAGGTGGACAAGCAGTGGACCAAGGGGATGGATAAGTCAGCAAACTCTGCCACCCCCGGGTGGTAACCAGTTTTCACTTCAGAGAGTGTCTTGTCCTAAACCTCCCGTGACGCGGTTCCACTCCGGGGCCAGACACTGACTTGTTGAGAAGAATCTGGCGTGCTTCCATGCAGTGTTTCTGGATCACTTCCTGATACTCGTGAGGCTGCAGGGGCCATTTTCCCGCCAGCAATTCTGCTGTCCGAACAAACCTGAGGTCTCTGAATCTGCCAAGAGAGAGGGAGAAACCACCTAAGCTCAGACAGTGCTGAATGGCAAACGGCGTGGGACGGGCTCAAAGGGTTTATACACATGGCCTCACCTTTCAATGAGGGGAGATTTAAACAAATCCAAACTAAGTATATCTGAACCATCTGAGTGGGTAGTCTGCAAGAAGTCTTGCCAAGAGTAGAGCATTGAACCAACCCCATAGGTGTTTACCCACCCTACTTGTGCTCCTGGTAACCCATCTGGGGAGGGCAGTTGGACACCAGCGTGGTATTTGGCTGGCTGAGAACTGGGATATCAAATGGACAAATCAAAGTTCTTTACAACAGTGAAGACACAGAGGACAGGGCAGGCGAAGCACCACCTTCATGATCAAATGAGTCTTTGAGCTACTCAAGACAGCTTGGAAAGACAGGTTTGGTCTGATCCCCAAAATCCTACAGACCCACCCACAACCGCCAGCAGGCTCACTGATCCACATAGCCCCCTTGGCCCTGTGCCTTACATGATGACAGCACTCGACAGATACACGTTCAGTGAACACACCGTTTCTCTTCCGGAAATCTGTTCCATTCATTTATAAGTCACTCTTCCATCAATACCTATCAGTTCCCCCAAAGAGATCATTGCTCACGTTCTTAGCTTGTCTTCGTTCTTGTTTCTCATTTTTACCACCCACATTAATGACCTATTAGGCACTTCTCCGCTTCTTCCTAAAATCCCGAAGCCCACATTCCTATTCCTTTTTGGCGGAGGTCATGAACTTGGTCTTCATCTTGTCTGGTCAGTCACAAAGCACGGCTAGGGAAGGATAGAACCCAAGGACCTCACTGTTACCCAGCCCTGTCACCACCTGATAATGATGTTAAACATCATTAACTGAATCCTAACAAACTTCCCATGGAGGCCAGATAATATACTCTTTCTTCAGATCAAAACCCTCATTCTGTCCTCTAAATAGCTCATCCTACACCGATGACAAGGGGACCTCTTTGAAGTTAAATAGTGCTGGTCACATAAGAACATCACTCTGTACCGTTTCCTTAACACATCTGTCTCGTTGCTGACTTTTTGGCTCAGCTGACAAGCACATTCTAAATGATCCCAGTTCACTCTTGTGCTACTGTTGCCTACATAACCTTCTTCTGAGAGCCACAAAATGCAGGGGACCAAGAACATTTTCTTCTCAGTAGAGGCTATAGGTTCAATAATTTGCCATCTTTATGACATGATCAAGTAAAACTCACGTGCAAATCTTCTTGGCATTAGGCTTCTGGAAATTTCACCAG
Source organism: Craseonycteris thonglongyai (assembly GCA_004027555.1). Taxonomy (NCBI): domain Eukaryota; kingdom Metazoa; phylum Chordata; class Mammalia; order Chiroptera; family Craseonycteridae; genus Craseonycteris; species Craseonycteris thonglongyai. The sequence continues at coordinate 17,529 of PVKE010017777.1, forward strand.
CCCCGAGACTTTCTCACTTTGTTAACGTCTACTAGGTCAATTTATTTACTGAGGTCATAAGCAGGCTTGTTGTTAAAGCAGCACCTTTCGGTGTTGAACTGTGTCAACTGCTGGGCTAAACATTTCACCCAACGACCCCATGAGGCAAGTTGCTATTCCAATTTTGCATATAAAAAAACAGGGGCCCAAAGAGATTAATGTCCCGCAAAATCACACAGCTCATTGGTGACAGAGCAAGAACCACAGCCCAGGCAACTTGGTCTCAGAGCCCATTCTAGAAATTATTACTCTATACACTTCTGCCTACTCAGAAAATGACTGTTTTGTATTGTTTTGTTTTTTCAGTCTCCTGATTGGCACCTCCAGTGCCTGAGAAAACTGGTTTCAGTTCAAAGAAGGCACGTGCTTATTTCTTGTCACCGGGGGGATCCATCCTAGGTTCACTTTCCCCGCAATTCCTTTTAAAAATAGAGGTAAAACTAAGAATGTGAAAAACAAGATCTCCAAGACAAAACACATTCAAAGCTAGAGATCGTCCCCAAAACAAAGCATTTGAGCTACGAAGGTCAGCCAATCAAGATTAAGTACACATATTTGCCTCTAACTTTTTCTAAGAAAGAACCCATCACTTCATTTGCCTGACCTTTCAGTAAACTCCAGTAGCCTCATTCTCCCAGCAGGATTCGCACCCCCCACCTCTTGAGGGGTCCCTAAAAAATGACAGCCTTGCTCCCCCAGGGCAACTGATGGATGCCCAAATAATGGAATAGTATTCAGCCATGAAAAGGGCTGAAGTACTGACACATCCATGCTCAGTGTGAATGAACCTTGAAAACATGATGCTCAGTGAAAGAAGCCAGACACAAAGGATCATATGTATGGTTGCATGGATATGACATGTCTAGAACAGGCAAGTCCACTGAGACAGGAAGCAGATTCGTGGTTGCCTGGGGCTGAGCAGTCCAAACAAAGGGGGAGAGACTGCTCTTGGGTGCACAGTTTCTTGCTGGGGTGATGAAAATATTCTTGAATTAGAGAGGGGTGACAGTTTTAGAAATCTGTGAATGCACTAAAAACTTTGGCATGTTCCATTTTTAACAGATGAATTTTTATGCAGTGTGAGTTATATCTCAATTTAGAAAAATGAAGGAGAGAGAAAGAAAGTAACTCCCACATCCTCTGGACTCCTACAATTCCTGTGGCCAACGTGGTCTGGATGAAGTGACCTAAGTGGCCGCTGGGTGACATCCCAGTGCTGGCACTGAGTTACATGGAGGAATGAGACCCAAGCCCCCACACATCTCATAGGACAGAGAGAGACAAAGCAGCACACACGCAATTACAGTTCAGGGAGACACAGGGCATCAGGGATGTAGTGGATGATGGGCATTTACGAGGCACTTTCTAAGTGCTTCCGTGTATTCAATTCCTGACTCCTCCGACCAGTATCCCAAATTTAGGGACAGGGAAAGCTGGGCCCAGAGCGGGGAGGGAACACACCTGTGCTACCTGCAGAGCAGCAGGATTAAGGTCAGGAGCTGAGCAGGCTGGCTCCGGATCTGGGCCCTTCACCAGTACATCCTAGTGCTCAGAGACAGGGGTTCCCAAGGCACCCAAAGGACAGTGTCACTGACAGTTCCTATGCCGCATGGATCTGGGATTTTTTTGTCCTTTCACATCCAGGGCAGGGCTGTGCCACAGCACCCAGGGTAAGATGTCCTCTTGTGGGCGGGAGCGATGAAGAGATGGGAAGGGGGCCTCCTTACTCTGCAAACCACAGCTCCTCCAGGCTGAACATCACGGGGTTCACTGTGTGGAGATGCTCCTCATTCCACTTCCTGGTGTGCCGGTAGCTGCTGTGCCAGGGCACAGGGGCCCGGATCACCCTCTGAGGGAACGCCCGGGGCACACTCTCGATGAAGAGTCTCTCTCTCTCCACAGGATCCATGAGGATATAGTCAACTGTAAGCAGCAAGGCACATGCTCGGTTATGAAGCAGGGGCCCGGGGTGCGCTGTGCTCACAGCTTCGACACTTACGAGGGTAGCAGAACTCTGTCCATTTCTACGGGAGACGCTCCCCCATTTGCAAGGCTGTTGCAAATCCCCTGATCATACCTAAACAGGGGACACTCCCCTATACTCCGTGTTTCCCGTCTGGAGCTCTTTCAGGGGAAGGAGAGGGTAACTTCACAGTCTGGAGCGTGAAGAACCTGAGGTTGAGTCCTATCAACACCATGGGGGATACTAGATACTGCTGAATGGAAATTTAGAAACCAGCTATTTCACATGCTAAGGGAAGACAGATTCACAGGGAGTACCACTTGAGCTGGGTCCTAACGCAGGAGTCTGTTTGACAGGCTACACTGGGGGACAGAAGCAGCAGCGTGTAATGAGGCTCACATCCTGGGCTCAGGGGGCCACAAGTCTTTCTGTAGCAGAAATCTCAGGTGAAGCAGTTGGAGTGCAAAGTAACAAGACGGCAAAAGCAAGTCGGGGCTGGATTTGAAGGACTTGATGCTCATCCTTGTGGGTCTGGTTCTACCCCATAGCACAAGAGGAGCCGTTATGCTGACACTTTAAAAGTAACTAGAGCAGTTGGTAAAGACAGCTGTTGTCCGCGTACAACAGGAAGGTAGGAAACTAAAATGACCATCCCTCCCCCCTGAGGTGCTGCTTACCCTCATCACATCATCCCCAGGGACCTGCCAGAGCAAGGGAGTGCAAGGATCAATAAGACCCCTCATCACCAAAGACCTCACAGTCTAAAAAGGATGCCAAGACCCACAACACATGCAGAGACAGAGCCCGTCTTGGATAACAGCAGAGAGCTAGAGGCTGGATGAGCTGGGAGCAGAAGTGAGGAGTCCTGTGAATGCCGAGGATGGAGTGACCACTGGGGGTTGTTAGAGAGACAGAGACACTTGAGAGAAGAGGCAGGTGGTGTGGGAATGTGTCACCCCACCCCCTACCCCGAGTAGCACCTGCGGCCTCCCCTGGGGGCTCATCAGGAATGCAGCCTCCTGGCCCGGCCCCAGGTCTGCTGGGCCAGAACCGGCACTAAAGTCAGGTTGAGTGCTTGCACCTTAAAGTGTGGGAAGCGCTAGCCAAGGACATGAGTGATGATGGGATGGGGGGGGGGGGGACATTCAAACTAAAACTTAAATGACGTGTTTAGCATTTTCAGGAGCACCGGGGCAGATACGGACAGTGAGAGAGAAGGAGGTGCCCGCCACGTGGGAACGCCCCCGCCCCACTCGTGCCCCAGCCTTACCGATGCTTTTCATGAGGCTGCTGTAGTAGTCCTGCTCCTTCTCCTCCCTGAGGACTGAAACCAGGGGTTCCAGGAAGGGACTGCTCAGCAGTCTGTGAGAAATCAGCTTGGAGATCCGAGCCATCACCTCGCCGTCCTCCGGGGCGATCATGTCCTTTCGGATTCCATGGGCCATATAGTAATAGTATCTCTTCCATAAATAAACCACCAGAAAAGGAAAGGATCGTGGTTGGGGAACGGCGTCCACACCGGCCCACTGCCAAGGGGCCCTGTTCCCACAGCACCCCACCCCCACCCTTCGCCCGCGGCAGCCATGCCTTCTGGGCCTGGGCCTTCACCCTTGTCACGCTGAGATCACTGGCAAGATTCTCCCCTGTGACTCTGGGGAGATTTCGGTGGGGTCACGTGCTATGGGGACAGCAATTGAGGCTGGGGGACGTGGCAGCCTATCTGATGAGCGTTAAGGAGAAGAATAACAAGATCTTCAAATGCATTGAAATAACTCACCCTCCTCAGCAGCAAATACCATCTACAAAGCGCTTCGATCCTATGATGTGTAGCCGGCAGTCTCAGGGGAAAATAGTCCCCACGCCCAAGTGAGACTTATGATTGTTTAACCGTGGGCTTCTGAGCGCAGAAAAGCAAACGCAAATGTGTGAGCTGAACACACACGGCCAATATGACCTGGGGCCTTGGGGAAGTTTTATTTATTTAGGGCTCACTGCTAAGCTGCTGGATGGCTGAGTACCTCCAGAAAGGACTTATTCCAGATGGATTAGAGGCACCAAAGGTAAGAAAAGGGTCTGAAATCGGTTGTCTGTGGTCCAAGGAGGCTGAACTCACCTTTCTCCAACCTTAATAGAAGCTGCTTCGAGAAGATAAACTTCCCTCACTGTAAGCACTGCCTGCGGTAAGAGGCTCTGGTGAAAATGCAGGTTCTCAGGCCCCCTTCGCAGGCAGTGGTGGGCTCTTTTAAACAAGCACCCAAGTGGTTCTGATCTTCCGTCACCTTTGAGAAATGCTGCTTAGCTCCTAAGAGCTCAGACACGTTCGCATCACCCAGACCTGGCCAAAGCCTAGTTCCACGTCTCTTCCTAACTGCCTAACCTTGACCCACGGCACGAATTTCTAAGACTTCTCCATGCACACACACTCAGTCATGTCCTGGGCTTCGGTATTTCAAAACATGCCCTGGATGATTTAGAATCCCTGAGCTACCAAGAGTGACACTCAGCCGACCGAGAGAGAAAGAAAAGCAGCAAGAACGTACCTCCAAGTCCAATTCAGATGGCTTCGGTTCTTTACTTTCCATTTCCCGCTCCTGCTGCAGCATCACATTAATCTGCTCCTCTGGACTCAGGGGTCGGCTTCCCGGGGGGGTCGCAGAGATCATCACCTTCTTCCTGGGTGAGGAGGCTGAGACGTGGCAGGCCAACTTGGTCCTGAAAAGCAGACCCAGCTCAGCCCTCGGCTCTCCACAGAGGTGCTGTGGTGTCAGGCCCGCTTGCTCCACCCAGAGGATTGTCACGGTGCAGGGAAGCCCCTCTTCTGTGTCATCAAGCAGCAGGGGGTGTGCTTCACCGACAGCCACCCACCATGGGACACCTCAGAGGTATGCTGGCACTGCTTTTGCTCAACTGGTTCATCTGTTTTTACTTAGAACCTGAATATTTTTTTGGATTAAGGGGGTGTGTGGAGAAAACAACAGCAACAACAAAACAAAAAAACATTGGTTACTGGCTGTCTAGGAATGTTCTAGAGTCAAGCAGCGGAGCATGGCTTTAATGAGCTCACAGCCTTCTTTGGTTCAGCTTGGTGTCCTGAAATCCCCCATGCCCACAGGGACAGCTTACCCCATGGGATCTTCTTTGTCTCTGACAGAGAACTTCATTTTCTTCTTGTGGGGCTCAGTAGAGCTTCTAGTTGCTAGAAGAGTAGAGAAGACAGATACTGGTGATGAGCAGTGGCCTTGGGCCATCCTCTGTTCACAAGGATGTGATTCTCAGGACAGTCCAGGAGCATATGACGGGGTGGACTTGGTGTGGTGAGGCTGGAGGCAGGAGATGTGGTCTGGTCCTACCTACATCATGAATTTTACTCAGGTAGCCCTGAAAAAGTGACTTCATCACTCCAGGCCTCAACATTCCCAACTGTGAAATGGGGGTGAGCACACCTTCCATTCATCCATCGCTTTGGATGGTATTAATAATCGCCTACTTGAGTCACTCCCAGCCCTGGATGCCGTTTTCTAAACATCAGGTATATTATTATTTAATATTGGTCTTTAAATGGACCCAGGTGTTTAAACTTAATGTCTTTATTTTAAAGGGAAGATTATGATTATTACAAATAGAGAAACCAATATCATTTGCAATCAATATAATTATCGTAAATAGAAAAAGAGTATCATTTGCAGTAAATAGAAGACACTGACAAATACATTCAATAATGACATAAAATTCTATTAGTAAGCTTTAACTAGAAACTATTAGTTGCTTAAGTCTCTAGCCTAAGGAGATTGACAAGCAATAGACAAGTGTGAAAGACATGCCAGTATTACACTGACATTTTGAGAGAATCAAAGTGAACTGAAGACTCAAGATGTAGTTTGAGTTCATACTTGAGCTCCTCAATGTACTCCAAAAAACAGTAACAGGCAACATACTCTTTAAAAATTAAAAAGAGATCATATTATTCAACAAGAAGCTCTTCTATGTGGACCAGATATCATTGCAGTGAAATTATCGTAATTACACTGAAGTAAAAATGGTAAAGCTGGCTTCTGGGTCCAGAAGAGGAACAAGTACGTGTTAGACACCTAGGGCAGTAATGATGTGAGGTGTTTGATGCCTGAGGAAGTAATGATGTGAGGTGCTTGGTACCTGGGGGTGTAATGATGTGAGGTGCTTGGTACCTGGGGGTGTAATGATGTGAGGTGCTTGGTACCTGGGGGTGTAATGATGTGAGGTGCTTGGTACCTGGGGAAGTAATCATGTGAGGTGCTTGGTACCTGGGGGTGGAATGATGTGAGGTGCTTGATGCCTGGGGAAGTCATGGTATTAGTTGTTAGACGCCTGGGGAGTAGCAGAATCCGAAAGCACATCATGACTATGGGGAGCTGGAGCCAGGTGCACAGTGTAAATGCAGAACGGAGGCCAGCAAGGCTGCTCCACACATGAAGACAGGCTGACAACACAGCAGCCACGCCATGCAGATAAATCACATGAATCATCAATTCACATGGTGGCCAGAGATAGCAGAGAATGGCTAATCCTAAGTGGCCAAGCCCCACACTGCCTCAGGGACCAGATCTATGGGACCCTCAAATATCATCTGAGGATGGGAGTGCCAAGCCACCAATTTAAGATCTGGTACTAACGCAGGGTCCTAAGAGATCAGATGAAGGCATATGGGGGCTGGGGGAGCTAGATTAAGAAGAATGAAAAGTATAACCAATGTAAGTATGATTCCATTTCTATAATATGTAAGAGCTACCACAAGTAATCAATGATGACAGAAATCAGAAAGTGGCTTCTCTGGGCTGGGATGGTGTTGGGCAAGGGAAAGAACTGATTGGGAAGGGGCACAAGGGAGCTTTCTCTAGTGATGGGGATGTCCTGTACCCACTTAGGATGGGAGTTTATACACTGTAAAGAATAGTCAAAACTCATTGACCCAGAGGAGCTGGAATGGCTCAGCAGGTTAAGCGCTCACTTTGCAGCCCCAGGGACCAAGGATCAAATCCTGACCCTGGACAGTGTAGACCCATATGCTGAACTGGGGTGTGCTTCCCATGTGGGGGGGCCCCCAGAGTTCAGTTCTCATCCCCTGATTCAGACCCTGGCTCAAGGGGGCATGTCTCCCATGCAGGAGGCCCCCAGCCCAGTTCCCGCCCTGTGCGACCCCCGCCCACCTGTGTGAAATGAAACCCTGTTGAAAACTGATGACGTACAACTATGGAGACGGCTCTGGGCCCTCCCTCTTCTCTCTGTCTCTCTCTGTCTCTCTCTGTCTCTGTCAAAAGCAATAAAATAAATCTTAAAAAAAACACAAAAATAAACCCATTGACCCGAACACTTTGGATCTATGCTTTTTGTTGTATGTAAATTCTACCTGAATAAAAAATAGGGAGGATGCATGGAGCAAGAAGGGAGAAGACCCTCACCATAAAACTGCACACTAAAACCCAAGAACACGTGAGAAAACCCACTACTAAAAAGGTAGCCAGGAAACCTCATCATTCAAGGATTTGGTACATTACCAAAGGGGAAGGAGGTCAAACATATGGTGATAAAAGGAGGACTCACTCTGGGTGTTGAGCACACAAGGCAACTCATAGATGATGTTACTATAGAATTGCACACTTGAAATCTGTATAATTTTACCAACTGATGTCACAACAAATTTAATTTACAAATTAATTAAAAGGATTAGATTTACAAATGGAAATACTACAGCAATACCAATATTGTTCAAAAATAAATGTGGAAGATCCTTGAAGTGAAACTGAAAGGCCTACACCCATAATAGAATAAGAAATAGACAGGCGTGGAACCCCTAAGGAGAACCAATTAGAAAATTCTGAAAACGAAAAGATATTGACATTAAAGGAAAAAAAAGTTCATTAGACCTGATAAACTCAAGGCTGAACAGAGTTGTAGGGCAAATTAGTAAATCGGGAGATAGGATAGAGAAATCCACCCACATACAGCACAGAGAGAAAAACAAAAAATACGAGAAGTCTGAGAAAAAGTGGGAGAAAAACACAATATGTGAGTGTGAGACAGAAGGCAGATTGAAAGGCTCCAACAACGTACGTCTAACAACAAGTACCAAACACCCTCAGGCAGATACATGTGTACCCGGTGGGATTAAATAAATTAATGCATATGAAGCACTATGGTCAGCAGCGTTCAAGATGGTCAGTCCCCTAGAGTGTGGGCACGGCCTAGCGGCTCACTCCCAATAAACAGGATCTGGCGAAAGTGAAAAAATGTCCCTTTCAAAGTTCAGTTCCAGGAAGACTGTGGCTTCTGTCTTGTTCACTCTCTTCTCTCTCTTGCTGTCTCCCTTGTTCTCTCGGAGGGAAGCCAGAAGTTATGTTCTAAACTGCCCTGTCTATGGAGAGGCCTGAGTGACAAGCAACTGATGTCAAAGGCCCACAGGCAGCACAAACCTGAAGACGTGAGTGCTCTTGGAGAAAGACCCTTCCCTAGTGACCTTCAGGTGACCATGGCTGACACCTCGACTGCAGGCTTATGAGACCCTCTGAAGCAGATCCACCCAATTAAGCCATTCCAGATTCCTGACCCACAGAAACTACAAAGTAATACTTGGTAGTTTTAGATTGTTGGGTTTTTTAAGATTTATTTTATTGTTTTTGACAGAGACAGAGAGAGACAAAAAGAGACAGAGAGAAGGGGGAGGGCCCAGAGTAGGCTCCACAGCTGTACGTCATCAATTTTTTGACATGGTTTTGTTCCACACAGGGCTGGGGGCCTCCCACATGGGAGGCTCACCCCCTCAAGCCAGGGGCCGAACCGGGGGGTGAAAACCGAACTGGGGGTCTCCTGCATGGGAAGCACACTCTAGTTCAGCATATGGGTCTGCACGGGCCTGGGCCAGGATTCGATCCTTGGTCCCAGGGCTACAAAGCAAGCGCTTAACCCGCTGAGCCATCCCAGCTTCCCCTAGATTGTTAAATTTCAGAGTATTATACAGCCATCAGCAACACAAGTGACACAGAACAGCTCTTGATGCATGGGAACCGCAAGGTCAGCTGGGACAATCATTCCCATTTCACAGATGAGGAGACTGAGGCTCTCTGAGGTTACCCAAAGTTCGCTGCGGCCAGAGGTGGAGCCAGGGCTTGAACCTGGGACTGCAAACCTCACTCTAAAGCCCCATGCTGAAGGGGTATGGCACACTGCCACACATACCTGATGGCAGCCCCTGCCCGTCCCTTTCCTTAGGGACACTGATGGTGACCGGCTGGTAGACCTTCAGCAGATCCTTCAGCTTCAAATCCTGGGCTGTCAAGGAATAATTGTTGGCGATGGAGTCGCTGGGTCCACGGTGATGCTGCTGCTCCTTGAAGGGCACAGCCTGCGTCCATGACGTGCGTTGCATCAACGGGGGGTAAATGCTGTGGGACATGACTGTCTGCAAGGAGAGAAATGCAGAGTGAGGCCCAAGGAGGGACATCTCTTGCAGGGCCCGGGCTCAGAGGGGCCCAGGCTGTACATACTCTTTGCTGAGACGCATGGAGTCCCACGTGCCTTGATGCCATTTCTACTGTCTGAATGGACGCCAGTGGTCCGTCTCCAACCCCCATAAGCAGGAACGCCGGTGTCAAGGATACTAGTCCAGCTTTCAATAAACCAAGTTTGCCAGTCAGGTAATGGATTTCTAGTGTCTTTGCTCCTTCTAGACAGGGCTCTGAGGTAGAAATAACGGCTCTCATTGAGCCATGGAGGATGCACACATTTGGAGAGTTTAGATAACACAGTGGGACAGCGAGAAGACCGGGTTCTATGTCACCATTGTGCTACTGCACAGCCCTTTCTCCCTCGTCGCTGCAGCCTTTTCCAGTAGCAGAAATGACCAAAGCCACTAATCCCCCCTGGTCAAGCCTTGACTCTTTGTCCCCACTCGTGACGGCTGAAGAGTAACAGCCGGTGAACGTACCTGGTAGAGTTCCGACGGTTCCGCGTTCACAGAAGCGGGCAGAGGGGGCAGCTCTGGCCGCCTCTGGGAATGGCTCATGTGATGTATCGAGTCACTTTTGGGGATCTGTGGGAAATGGGGACAAAGGCATCCTTCAGGAATTAGAAAAAGACTTCCAGAATATTCTGATGTGCAGTCAGTGTTGGGAACTGTTGGATGGAACATATGGTCTAAGGGCCTTAGAAGGGAAGAGAGAGGAACCACAGGTGTCTACGCTGAACGCTTTCAAAGTAACACTTGAGGACTGGACCCAAAAGCCTCCTTCAGCAAAAAGCAGAGTTCAAAGGGTGCAACGTAAAAATGTGCTTAGCACACTTGCTCAATCAAGACCCTCTAGCATGGCAATGCTAGAGCCCCTTCCCACCCACTCCCCTACGTCCACGTTGAAAACACAGGTTGAAGCAAATAATCACACCTGCACATTCACACGTACCTCCTGAGATGAGCAATCCATGTCGTCCGTGTTGCACATTCCGACTGGATCTGTTTTAGAAAAGTGAATTAAGCGCTCTCCCGTTTCTTCCTCTCCTACCAGGGGCTCTGAAACCCACCCTTTCTTACAGCATAATGGGGGTGACCTAGAAAATGGAACTTTCCAGGGGTTCTGAAAGCTCTGTTCACAGGGCTGCCTCTCTGAGGCCACAGCCACCAGCACCCTGAGGAGTTCCCGGGTCAAAGTCTACGACTTATCCACACAGCACCGCGAAGAACTGTAAAAAGAGGGGAGCAGAAGGGAAGGTGGAGGATGAGCAAGGAGCGCTGCGGTTCTGCTCAGCTCCGTGCCGTGGTCCCAACTCCTCCGGCGACAGCCACTCTTCCCGAATATGAGTGGCTGCTCTGGAACTTTTCCCGGAATGCCCCGAGCTCACTGTAGAGATGTTGAAGCAGCTTTACATACTTAAAAAGCAGGAGAGGGAGGAAGCCCCCCACCAAACACTACCCCCCTCTGCTCCTCCCTGGGCGGTTTTAACACGGGAGGTGCTGAACGCAGGCCCTGGGCCCGGAACCAGGCATCTGCGTCTGTTGCTAAGGAAGGAGAGGCCACCGCTGTGCCCACAGACAAGACTGGGCTTGACTTGGCTCAGTGTCCTGGTGTCTCCCTCTGCTGGAGGCCCAGCTGGGCAGCGGAGAAGGTGACCGCAGGAGGGATAGGAGGGGGGCTCAGCAAGGATCCAGGAAAGCAGAGAGTGGCAGTACAGGACTGTGCCTTTGGAGGACTCAAAATGCAGAGCATGGCAGTTCACATTCTTGGGCAGGTCCGGGTTCAGATCCTACCCTTCCCATTAAAAGCTACAGGGCTTGAGCAAGTTGCTTCATCTCTCCCCCCGTGTCTTTTGTTTGTTTGTTTTTCCTCCCTCGAATGTGAAATGACAACAATGCGAGTCCCAACCTCACAGAGTAGGTTTGAAGGTTTCACAAGATGATGCCCATGAAGCATTAGAGGCACTCCGTTTGGTCAGTGGCAAAGTTGAACCTGACTATGGAAATCTGCTCCATGGCTTTAACCAAAAACCTCCATGTGTTCTTAAGAAAGATGCAAAATAATCAAATGTGTACCAAGGAGAATGAACCTGCCAGCCCCGCCCCAGGCCACCTCACCTGCACCACAACTGTCCAACTTAACCTTATGTTTGATAACTCCCAAGAGAGAAGGCAGGCCTCAAGCCCTCAACACCCTCAATGCCAAGGACATAGGCTTGATAGATAAAACACAGGACACCAGGGAAGCCGGGAGGGCTCAGCGGGTTGAGCGCTCGCTTTGCAGCCCTGGGGACCGGGGATCGAATCCCGGCCCTGGCCCAGGCAGGACCCACATGCTGAACTGGGGTGAGCTTCCCATGTGGGAGGCCCCCCGGCCCAGTTCCCACCCTGTGCAGCCCTGACCCACCTGTGGAACGAAACCATGTGAAAAAACTGATGATGTACAGCTGTGAAGACGGCTCTGGGCCCTCCCCCTTCTCTCTGTCTGTCTCTGTCTCTGTTTCTCTCTGTCAAAAACAAAATAAATCGTAAAAATAACCACAGGACACCCAGTTAAATTAGAATTTGAGGAAAACAACAAAGAATTTTTCAGTATAAGTATGTTCCATGCAAACTTTGGGACATACTTATACTACAAAGTTACCCATTGTTCACTTGAAGTTGAAATTGAACCCAATGTCCAGTATTTTTATTGGCTAAATCTGGCAATATAAGACGAAGAGGTCCCAAGGGCCTCGGTTGTCCATATCTCTGTGGTATTAACAGATCCAGGTCTCAATCTGTTGCTGGAAAATTTTTCCACATTTCCTCTTCACAGCCCAGTGCTCCTGGCAAATCTTTTCTGAGGCCTGAAATGAAAGGCACAGAAGAGACTGTACATGGATTTATTCAACTGATCCATCAAATGGTCATCAAAAAGCCATGTCCTGATGCTATGGAGAGATGCTAAGACTCCAGTCACCAGTAATAAATAAAGTGGTGGAGGTGGCTGCCAACACACAAGGCAAAGCAAACCCTGGCTGGCCCTACGAAAATGACAGAGGTGGGAAGACTTAGGGGACTCACAAGGGTGCCCCTTAAACAAAAATCTCAATGGAGGCCTCAGTTCAGCCTTCCAAAGCAACATCCTCCAGCAAATAATGGCTGCAAAGTTTTGTTCTAAAACAAACACACAAACACACACAAAAAAACATTTTCTGACCATCTTATTAAGCGAAATAAGTCGGACTGAAAGAATCCGGAACAATATGGCCTCACTTATAGGTGGAATATAAAACTGAAAGTTACAAAGACACAGAGACCTGTGGACACACTCAATAGCTGGGT
>PVKE010017778.1:0-30355 GCA_004027555.1 Craseonycteris thonglongyai
CATCACTGATAAGTATGGGCAAATAATCAACCTCATTTTTGATGACCACATATCAAACTCTAAGTTAGGGCATTGAAATTTTGACTAGGGAATCTAAAAAAGTAGGTTATGCTGTTGCTTTGAATGCTACATCGTTTTCCATGACAAATTCTCTTTTAAAACCAAGACGACTAAAAGCAGGGTGATGCTTGTTCTGAGTTGAGTTTGATTGCGAATCTGAACCCAAATTACGACACCAGGTTGAGCAGAAGTAGTCAGGTTCTATAAATGGAAATATATATCGTCTATCCATGGTGAATAGATTCAGTAATACCATATCAAATATGATCAATCAGACTATAAATTATACTGAAACATTGCCATTTTACTTAAGCAATTGTGTTAGAGAATAGTAGTAAGTATGCTGAAATGTGTGCAGATCATAATATAAACATGGAAGAATTTTTAAAAATTAAACTTTCCTGAGTAATCAGTATCTAACTCAAGAAATGTAATATTGTTAGTGTTCCAGAAGACTTCAAGTCATTATGTCCCTCCAAGATAACCCTTCTCCAAATTGCTAATAATCTTGATTTGTTCTGCCATTTCTCAAAGTTTATAAAACTGGATAATGCACACCATAACCTTTTGTGATTATCTTTTTTCTTACAGTTATTTCTGCCATATTCAGCCATGCTGTTGTGTGAAACAACTTGTTTATGCTCATGGCTATATAATATTCCATTATATAAGTACACCATGATTTATTCATATATTTAGAGAGATACTTTTAAAATATTCTCATCTTAAATTTTCTCAGGAAGGATAATTATCTTCTTTTCCTATTTCACATTAGAAATTTAGAGAAAAAATGAGTTTTATTCTTGAAGTCTTTCTCTGAAAAATTAATTTAAAAAATTCTCCCTTTATTTAGAACATTGTTCCCACAAGGGCCTAATCTTTATGTCTCAATTTCAACTTCCACTCCATTCCCACATTATAGTGTCTCAAAGCTAAATTCTTTAACATAGGTGTTAATATCCACCATTATAACTGAAATTGACATTAAAAAATATATTATATGTACTTTATTGTGGTGACATTGGTTGGTAAAAATTACATAGGTTCCAGGTATACAATTCTACATTGTCTATGTATTCTATTGTGTGCTCACCACCCAGAGTATGTTCTCTTCCCATCACCATATATTTAATATCAAATGCCTCAACATAAGACACAAAACAATGAACTGCATAGAAGAAAACATTGGTACTAAGCTTATTGACCTTTGGTTCAGAGAGGACTTTTTGAACTTGACCTCAAAGGTGAGGGAAGTAAAAGCAAAAACAGGTGAATAAGACTTCATCAAAATAAAAAGCTTCTGCACAGCAAAGGAAACTGTCAACAAAGCAGAAACGACCAAACAATTGGGAGAAAATATTTGCAAACAAATCTTTCTAATAAGGGGCTAATATCTAAAATACATAAAGAACTCTTACAACTCAACAACAAAAAATCAAACAATCCAATTGGTAAATGGGCAGAAGACCTAAACAGACACTCCTCCTATGAAGACATACAAATGGCCAACAGATAAACACAAAAAAATGCTCAGCTTCACTAGCTATTAGGGAAATGCAAATTAAAACCACAATGAGATACCACCTTACACCAGTTAGTATGGCTATAATCACCAAGAGAAGGAATTACAAGTGATGGAGAGACTGGAAAAAAGAAGAGCCCTCATACACTGCTGACATTTCCTTTCAAAGGTGAAACCAATAGCCATGTTTTCTCACCCCATCTGTTTCCAGCTCTTAGTTATTTTTGTTGTTATAATTTTGCCTTTGGGGAATTCCTCTTGTTTTCTGTGAGCTTGCAGAACATTTAAAAATAAAGATAATGATACTTTATACAACATGTAGTTGTTATGCAACATGAAGACTTTCAAACTATCTAGCCAACCAAACTCTCAGAAGCAGAAATCCCTTGCAACCTTTTTGAGTTGATAATTTTACTTATATTCACGTGGACATTTGTATATAGGAATACATGATATGTTTTATTCTAGGCATAGAATGGTGTAAATAAGTTATTTTGAAAATATAACCCCAGTTAGCTTTTTATATTTTATTTCATTATTTTTTATGATGGCATGAATACTTTCATATTAATTATTATAACAATAAACTTATGCTGATTAAAAAATGAAAGATCCTATTATCTATCATAAGCCTTGTGCATATTTTCCATGTAGATATGAATATACTTCTTCTTGCTCTATGAATACTATGAGAATCCTATGAGGTCTTGCTGCATTAATGCATAATATGCACATAGATTACTTTATTCCCATTTCAAACTAAAGGCATTGAAACACAAATAAAAAATTCCAGTAAAATGAAAATGTTTAATACTTCTTAAGTAAAACATCTTCGTAGCATTTATATATAAAAACATAAGCTTTATTATATCTTCATTTATTTTTAATTAGAGACTTTCAACTCAATATATAAAAATGTAGATAGAAATGACCCAAATTATGTATAATAAATAAAAATATATTGCTTTCAAATCTCATGCTTCTATTTCTTCATTATCGCTGAATGTTACATTTTGATGAGAATCTTTAACTGGGTCATTAACTCCATTTTATAATGAAATCTCATAAACTAATCAATACTGGATGAATGTGTCATAGCTACTATATGCATAATCCTATCACTACAATTGTGGTGACAAGAAAAACTTTAACTACCATGTTTTGAGCTCTGGGATAAATAATCAAAATCTTAATAAAGAAAACAGTGCTATTTCTGATGAAATGCCGGTTTAAAAAATTCTCATTTATCTTCCAGTTTAATAAAATATCAAATTCTAAAGAATTATAGGAAAGATTCACGGATCTGCAGGTCCTTCCCATTTTCTAGCATGTTGTCCTTATTAGAATGAGGATGCAGACTACAGAAAAGTATGACATCAGGGATTTCGATTACATAGTGAAAACATCCTTGAACGCTTTAAAATAAATTATTTATAGCATATTTATGGTACTACAAGCAGCAAATAAAAAAATACCTAGTTGAAGCTCTAAATAATTCTTGAAAGAACTTATTGAATACTTTGGCTTTAAGTATGTGTACATTCCGTGCATTTTTTTAAATGTGAAAAGCAAAATATAATAGCAGGAGGTTTCTTTCTATTTTTACAAGATGAACCTTCGCTAATTCTAATGACTATAAATGGCCAATGTGGCAATGTTCATCATAGAATTATTTTGAACATAAGATAATCACTTGAATTTGAAAATTGGAATTTTTTTCAGAGAAAGAACTTGGAGGAATCAAATAATTGGAATAGTGTCCATATGTGAGTGTTCACAAATAATAGGGTATTAGGAAAGCAACGAATGAGGCTATTTAAATAAAATATAAGGCAGAAAGTTTTAATAATGGATCTATTTTATGATATCAAGTATGTACACAATATTGACTAATACTACAGAGGTGGTAGTGACTATGTAAAACAGATATTGAAATAATTATTTTATAGCAGTCCTAAAAAACTGGGTAGGTATATTTCTGTATACCAGTGAGTTACCAAATTCTTCTTTGGGTAAAATAAAATGAAAAATAAGTAATTAAGTGGAATCATTCATTTACATATTTTATATATCATTTATATAAATATAGTAATTTATAAATACATATATAAATTTGAATCATGTATACTTTCTCCTTAGATTGATTAATATTAATATATTTCTGAATTTGTGGAGATAACCTATGACTTGATCTAACTGGTTCTGTTGAGGTATGACCATAAATAATAACAAATGTCAAAACATAAAAGTAAATAATAAGAGTAAATTAACGTGGTTTCATAGTTAAATAAACTTTCAGTTATGGCCATTCTGAATGGCCATAATATTATATTGATGAAGAAATCATGAGAATGGACCAAAAAAAAAAAAAAAATTAGAGAGAGAGAGAGAAAGAGACACACAGCCTAAAAGAGTTTAGTGTTTACTCCGTTGACCTGTTTACAAGTTTAACTTATTTTTCTAATTAAATAGTGACGTTACTTTTTTTCAACAATATATTCAAATTTATTTTCAAATGTAAACATTTTCCCTTTCAAATTCTTTTTTGAAATGTGTTTATTTGAGTATAAGGCCTACTCTCTCCCCTGAGGGTTCCAAAAGATATCCGTATTGGAACTGTGAGGTAGATTCCTAGGTTATTGTGTGTAACAAAGTAGCTCTTAAACTGCCCTATGGACCGAGGAGAGGTATTGAAGTTCCTTCCTTCTTTTTCTTCTACATGCAAATCTCAAATAAGACTAGTCATCTCTTTCCCAAATACTGAGATTTTTATGACAGCAAACTTTTAATATCTTATAGTCAATATTCTAGTTATTTTCCTAGAGTTGATTAGACACTTGAAGCCAGGAATTTTAGCATAAAAATAAACCCCTTTACAGCATAGGCTGCACATATAATAAATGACAGAAAAAAACAGCAATGCATCTTTTATGAATAAAGGTGCATTTTAAAAGATTAATTGTTATTCTTAATTAAGGTATTATTTTCTATTTGGGGGTGTGGGGCATAGACCACTTCCTACAGATCACTGGAACTCTTAAGCAAGAATAAACACTTTCTGATTTATTGTTCATTAAGTCTTTTGAAATCCTAGTAATACATTGTATATAAATAGTATATTTAGACACAGAATAGATTTGATAATTTTATTTAATTAGGTATAGTCATTTAAAAAATAAATATAATACTATCACAGCAAAATAAAAAATAAACATATTTCTGATAAGGCCGCAATTTGAGAGATTTTTGGAAAACATACAATCCAGACTTATTGTATAGTGTATGTATTAAAGCACTTGTGTTAAGAGATGAAAGGAAAACAGTAATATTTTCTTATAATATTCTCATGGTACATGATATCCTTATGTATTACATATTTTTCTTATGTATATTGTATTATTTCTTAAATGATTTTATATCATTGAAATGATGAATTTTAAAATATGACTGAATTCTATACATATTTGCGTACTCTTAAATGATTTTAATATATGAGTATAAATCAGATTACGAATGGCATACTTGAGGTATGAAGAAACAAATACATTTCATTGTCATAGTATATTGTTACCACCATTGAAATACTACTATTAAAAATATCATAGAAATTTAAAATTTATAAAACATCGGTTTAATAAGAGATTTAAGCTCTAGGAATAATTTAAGAAAGCAGATATTCATTTATGAGAAAATAAATAAATAAATAAATAGACTGAATTATAACATGAATAAAATAGGAAAGTGTTTTATTTTTATATTACCAATAACAAAATTCAGGGTTGTAGTATTTTTTAAATATTTGCTACGTAAAATATATATAATTATGTTAAATGTTTGAGGGTCATAAAAGTATTTGACATACACATACTTTGCATAAATTAATTATGTATCCAATACCAGTCTGCCATCTTTATCTGAAATAGTCACAATCAGATGCTTTTCAGAACTCAGATTTTTTTAAAGATTTATTTTTTGTTTGAGAAAGTGAGAAAGAAAGAATGAGAGAAATGGGGGGACAGTGAACTCATGTTTTCCAATTAAGAAACTTAATACAGTGCATAACATGTATTACAGAAAGCTCAAGAGGAGTCCAGAGCACCATTCAGAATCAAATACATATGTATTTATAATATGGGTAATTTTTTTAAAGACAATTAATAGTATTAAAGAATGTTTAACATTTATTTGTAGAGAATTAAATTTTTTTTTTAGATTTATTTCATTTATTGTTTTTGACAGAAAGAGAGAGAGAGAGATACAGAGACAGAGACAGAGAGAAGGGGGAGGGCCCAGAATAGTCTCCATAGTTGCACATCATTGGTTTTTCCACATAGTTTCATTCCACAGGTGGGCGCGGGGCTGCACAGGGCAGGAACTGGGCTGGGGTCTCACCCCGGTGAGAACCGAACTGGGGGCACTCCCCAGTTCAGCATATGGGTCCACTTGGGCCAGGGCCAGGATTCAGTCCTCGGTCCCCGGGGCTGTAAAGTGAGCGCTTAACCCACTGAGCCATCCCGGCTTCCCCAAATTTATTTTTTTAATTGTGAAATCAGTATAGATCGTAATTAATATAGTATATGTCATTTATAAGAGTAGTGTATGTGTCATATACTAAGCTAAATACTTGTACACAAGTAGTTAAGTGTTAATTAATTTTGGTTGTTTGAAAGTGTTTGTGAAAAAGGTACCAGTAAATCGTTCTTACCACCACCGTTATGTTAGAGTTGGTCATTTAATGTAGGAAAAATACAGGATTCTCAATCACTGAAGCTTTGCAGAATCACTTTTGTAAGAATCACTTCTAATGGCATCGCTTAATTAACATAAATTTCTAAATGAGTGGTCTTAATATCAAACATGAGCACATATTTTTATCATGTCAAAAGATAATTGTTTTCAACTAGTTCACAATATCATGATTATTATTACTGTTATCGCCACATATTTCTACATTAAACCCTATTTCAGCAATTTCATTATTTCTCAAGAAATGTATAAGCCTCACAGTCAATGTGCATCATGTCCTAGATGTCATTTTTTACTTATTTTATAACTGATCAATGTTGACATAGATAGCAAAGTTTGAAATTATTTTCTCATTAGTGACACAAATCTTTTAAAGTCTTCATTTGAAAGTTTATTTTCAAATATCACTGAATGACAAAGTCTGTATCAGGCATTTGTTAATAGTGGTTTACCACACTGTTATGAGTAACTGAATAAACCACACTCTTTTTTTTATTGCTTTTTTTTTTTTTTTTTGAGAGAGAGAGAGAGATACAGAGAGAGAACTGAACTGGGGGAACTCCCCAGTTTAACACATGGGTCCGCATGGGCCAGGGAAGGGATTCGATCCTTGGTCCCTGGCGCTGCAAAGTGAGCACTTAACCCACTGAGCCATCCCAGCTTCCCCTAAACCACACATAACTTTCATAGTCTTGAGTTTGAGAAATCTGTTAATTCTAGCAAGGACATGGTAATCTAACTTTAGCAACACACAGTAAAGCAATCAGTTAGTTAATAGGTATGATTATAGGTGTTATTCATTAAGGATAAAAGTCCCTGGTCTCAGTGCTTTATTATAGGTTTACATTGGGTGAAAGTAACTGCTGAAAAGATCATGTTTTGCTAATTGGAAGGTACTGTGTGAGGCAATTTTTCTGGGAAAAGGCAATTTTATGCTTTTATTCACACCTGTATTGCCTACAAATGGTTTGTGCCACTGGTGCAAAGCAATTATTAAAGGAGTTGAAAAATATTTCACTTATTTCCCATGTTTTTAAAACTACGATTAACTAATTGAATGCACCTTTCAAATATCTCAGATGTAGGCTTTTCTTGAATACGAACTAAGCTTTTCAATTTATATGCTTGCAGTATTTGCATACCAAGAATAATTATGTGTTTTGTGCCCTTAAATATTTTTTAACTATTTTCTCAGAAATTATTATATTTTTTGAAGGATACAGCCTTAGGCCAGAGCGGTTTTGCTAGTGTTCTAAATTGTATTATTTCAAGGTTAAGGTTTTCATAACAAATTTAATAAATTTTTCAATGTAATTGTTAGCTGCCTCATAATCAGCAGTTTTTCACCATAGATTTTCTTTTCATACACATATATAAATTAAATAATATTTTATAACTTTGATCATTTATAGTTATATTAATTGATATCCCAATAAAATTACTGTGAAGTCAAATGGGTAAATAATACTATCATGTTCTTGTGAATAAGGACTCAATGGTTGAAGGATTAGCTAGCGTGGCAAAGCACACACACAAAAAAGATAATTATTTGATTATCATTTTTTAAATGTAACAAATTTATTTTAGAATTAAATAGAAACAAATGTGACTTACAAAGCATAGTGGAAGACCATGAGACAGTTCATTGTATAATCCTGTACATTAGAAAAATATGTAGAAGGTGACCTTGCCTGGGTTTCACCTACATTCAACCATAAATTTATATGAGTTCTTAATGTCAACAGAGAAAACGCATTCATGTTTTTGTCCTAATATAAAATAAATATTGGACTATACTGTGTCATATCAAGGACATGATGAGTTGTATCCTAATCATGGATTGATTTATAGTTTGTCCAATTCATTCATTTAAAAGTCTCTCAATTATAAGATATGGTTTGGGGATCCAATGTATAGCATGATGATTATACTTAAAAATACTGTATTATATTAGTAGCTAAGAGACCTTAAGTATTCTCACTACACACACACACACACACACACACACACACATACACACACACACACACACACACACAAAAGATAATCATATGTGGTGATGAGGTGTTAACTAATTGTATTAAATGAACATCTTAAACTTACACAATGTTAAACATGTTCATTATTACCTCAATAAGCTTACACAATGTTACATGTTCATTGTATCTCAATAAATGCCTATTTACCCAATAATTCCTCTATTTTAATTTACCAGACAACCATATAAATAGCAGTTATATTCTGAACTCTATGCTCTGGATTGGGAAACAAATACGTAGAAATAGCTCCTACTGTAAAGGACTCACATACTTTTCTATAGATAGACATATAAATTATTACCATTAAATTATATAATTGTTCATAGAAAGATAAAGTATTCAGAATCAAACAATCATTAAATGGCAAAGACGTGAATCTCAAAACCAAAGGTTATCTTCCTCCTCTGAAACTATATAATTTTGTTTCCATATATCTAGACTGTCAAACTTTTTCCATATAACTTAAAGGTATAGAATCTACTCATGCCATATTCTGTAACCTTTATGTGCATTAAAATATTTTGTAACCATTCAAAGCATGTTTTCAGTAAAAATTTGAAGGCATACAAATATATAATGTATATAATGGCAAATAATAGCACTGTATATAAATTGTTTGTTCAAAATGACTACGATTTTATTTAATTAATTACAAGTCCACACAAACACACACATTTTCAGAAATATTAACTGTATAAAATAGAATCAAAACTTATCTTTTCATAATAATGTTGCATAAAGGAAATAGTAACATTTGCTTTATTTGTATTTATTTGTAGTTTTTAAATTCTCAATAATGGTTTTATTGTTTTTGAAAGATTTTTTTTTACTGATTTTGACAGACAGAGAGAAGGGGTAGGGCCCAGAGCAGTCTCCATAGGTGTACTTCATCAGTTTTTCGACACAGTTTTATTCCACACAGGTGGGTGGGGCCATGCAGGGCAAGAACTGGGCTGGGGGCCTCCTACATGGAAGGCATGACCCCTCGAGCCAGGGGCTGAACCAGGGGGCCAGAACTGAAATGGGGGCCTCCTGCATGGGAAGCACACCCCAATTCAGCATGTCCGTCCCTGGGGTTGCAAGGTCCCTGGTGGCTTAACCCACTGAACCATCCCACCTTGCCCAATAATGGTTTTATAAAGACTTCATTTAATAAAAATTTATGTAAATATATCAAATTTTACCTGAAGTGTTGGATTATCTCTTTTTAAAGCACAAACATTTTAATGGTTAAAAGGAAGAGGTTAAAAGGTTCAGTCAGAAGAGTTATTTAAATATAGCAGGAATACAGGAATTAAATCTTGTGGTTTTCTATTAGATAAAAAGTGGTAATTGGGGAAGCTGGATGGCTCAGTGGGTTAAGTGCTCACTTTGCAGCCCCCGGGACCGAGGATCGTATCCTGGCCCCGGCCCGTGTGGACCCATATGCTGAACTGGGGCGTGCCCCCAGTTCGGTTCTCACTGGGATGAGAGCCCAGCCCGGTTCCTGCCTTGTGCAGCCCAGCGCCCACCTGTGGAATGAAACTATGTGGAAAAACCAATGATGTGCAACTATGGAGACTGTTCTGGGCCCTCGCCCTTCTCTCTGTCTCTGTCTCTGTATCTCTCCTCTCTCTGTCAAAAACAATAAAAAAAAATCTTTAAAAAGTGGTAATTGAATATTAAAATTTATGTTATTGACCTTTATTTTCTTATATAATTTTAACTACTTTAGAAAATACATTATACATAGTAGCTCTCAATATATGTATCCCATGACTTTGTTTTCTGGTATAATATCTCATCCTTTATGCACATAGGATTAAAATAGGGGGAAAAAATAAAGTCACTAAGTATTTAATAATAGGAAGTGGGTACCTGATAAGAGTGCATACTCAATCCTATTGATTTACAATGAAAGAAGCATCTCAGAAGTACTTATTTATAAACTAGAAAGAATGAAAGTAATTAAAATAAATTGGCTGGCATGGGTTAATTACCTTTTTCTTACAGTCTCGATAAATCTTTTCTTTAAGCACAGGTTGTAATTTAAGTCAAAGGATTCTCTATAAAAATCTTCATATGAGAACTGAATTTTGACTACACATTATTTACTCACGTCATTTTTGGACTATTGGATCACTTTTCATCAGTCACAACACAGCTCTGATAAAATTATTACTTGCCTTTATACTTCTGTGAGTCCTTACTGACTCAAAGATATAAGGTAACTTTTAATATTGCTATAAATTGTGATTTCATGATTTGCCACCTTTTATCTCTTCAGTCCCAGACAGATATCTGTGTTCACCCAGGTCCCAATGTATTCTTGTCCTCTGAGTCGGTTCAGAATTAAATATAATATGGAAGTGTTCCTCTGCTTATATTCTAGTCCCTCCATTCCCTTTAAATTGGAAAACTATTAATTGAGCCAAGATTCATTGACAAGCCTTTCCCAAAACAAACTAGGTTAGACATTACTCCTGTGTACTTAAAATCTTGTATTTCTCCTTCTTTTAATACCTATTCATAGTAATGCTTATTTACTCAATACTTTCTTTACTACAATCTATCAGACAACCATATAATTTCACTGTCCAGCAAAAATTTTTATAAAGTAGGGGGTTCATGAAATATTGTTTTAGAAAATGAACAGATAAATGAAAAATATACAATAAAAACAATATATTTTGCTTGTCCTGGAAATGAATTTAAAAGTTATAATATTCACAATGTGCACTTGAAAAATATCACCCTAAAAGGTGCCACATCTAAAGTTAATCTAACATTAATAACTACTTAAACACTTAGCAAGGGTTAGTATAACCAGAAGTCATTCAAATCATTAATTGCACTCCATTTTAATTATATAATACATGTATTGAGTTAAAGTCACTCATTAGCACTTCTCTCATTCAGTTACGTGGTCTTTTTTCTTCCCTTGAATTTGAGAGACCTATTACTCTTGACCAATAGACTATAGCAGAAGTGGCATGATGCTCATTCTAGGACTAACATCTCCCAAATCAAGAGGAAAGATTCAAAGCAATTGTCTTTTGATCCATTCATTCCCAATACTGGGAAGACAACCCAAAGGTAAAAAGAAAAGGAAAAGAGGCATTTGCTAGGAGGAAGAGTTGCTACATGTAGATGTCCTTCGATGGATAATCCTTCCTGAGTTATTTATAGTAGACACAGTCAGGATCTATGGATTTATGAGGCACATATCCCTAGAGAATGTCAAGTAAGACAATCAACTCCTGTGAGTAGGAATTGAAGACCTTCATGACTTAACTGCTCCTTCTGCTTTGTGAGGTAATCACCCACAGTAAAGCATTTGGAAAGCGAATCAATTATTCTGACAACAGAGTGCATTTCTGATGTGGGAATAATGAACCTGGAATACAGTCTTCTCTCTGCTTTGTCTGAGTCTCTTCATTGCCTGACTTGTTAGAAAAAAGAATAATCTTTTATTTCTTTTCTTTTTCCAAAAGAAAGCACAAAAAAGTGTAATTTTTAGATGAGACATTCCAGGTGCTTTTGCAAGAATTTAACTTAGTCATTCTATACAGAGCATGCAATCATTTCAACAAACAAGTTACTCCACTATTTTAAAGTTAAAAACAAGACAATAATCTTAAGCACAAGAAATTATCTCCTAAATATCTATTTCTAACACCTAAATTCATGAGTCTAATTTGAATATCTGATTCTTTGTGTTAGATCACTGATCCACAAAACTGTAGAATATATAAAACATTGTAATTTTAAGTAATAAAGTTTTGGGGTGGTTTGTTAACACTGGAATAGAAAAACAATTGCAAAACACATCTAGAAAAAAACTGCAACTACAATTTTAATATGAGTATGAAAGTAGGAGAATTTATGTTATGTAAATAATGAAATCTCTTAACAAATGGAAATAATGTAATATTATAACTGCAAATGTTCGAGTAATTTTTGAAACACTGAAAACCTAGGCATGTGTTCTGCAAAGTACATACCTGAATTATTAAGTTGCCCACATTTTTAAAGACATATACAATTATTAATGGTGGCATTAGAAGTCGGACAAATTAAGGCGAGTGGCTAATTTTGAGCCATGGGTGTTTTCAAAATAGAGAACAAGTACATTTTAACAGCTGGGCTCAGAATATTAGCACAGGAGCAGTAATCACAGAGTATCACACACTCTAAGATGCTTAACTAATTTCCTGCTGAGAATAATGCTGAACTGGCATACATACTTGATATACTACATACATGACATCTTGTTTCAGCAGAAAATAGACCCCTATTATTATTTTCTGTCCAAATGAACACCCAGCTAGTAAAATGCCTATCAAAAAAACCTAATTTTAATAACAAATTCTTAATCTTTGTCTACAACTTAATTTCTCATGAAAATTGCTAATGTATAATGATAGAGAAATAACTGTTTTAGGAATACATTCTACTACCTTATCCAAAGAGCAGGCAGAGCTGGCTGCCATGCGAAGCAAGATTGCCCCTTCCGAACTAAGTCCTTCAATGACCTAGTTGCTGGGAAGTGTATGCTGAATGCTCACAGCTGAGTCCTTCCCCAGAAGGAGCCTTCGGTTAAGGGAGGAGTGTAGACTCAAAGCAGGCATCTCCAGGAGAAGCCTATGCCCGAGGGCTTGTCAAGGTCAGCGAATAATGCCATGGTCCCCTTGACTCACATGATGGTGCTCTATTTCTAGGCAATACGAGGTGAGGATTGCAATGTCTTCTTGAAGAATATGCCCCTTTATTTTTATGTAATACCCTGAAAACTGTTTTATCCCTGAAAACTTTCATTGCTTTGAAGTCCACTATGTCTGAAATTAATATGCTATTCCTGCTATCTTTTGAATTACTGTAGGCATAACATAATTGTCCCTACACTGATGCATTTACTTTTAATCTATATGTGCTTTTGGATTACGTTTTGATTCACTCTTTTTCTCTGCCAC
This sequence comes from Craseonycteris thonglongyai, assembly GCA_004027555.1. Taxonomy (NCBI): domain Eukaryota; kingdom Metazoa; phylum Chordata; class Mammalia; order Chiroptera; family Craseonycteridae; genus Craseonycteris; species Craseonycteris thonglongyai. Next base: position 13,320 of record PVKE010017778.1, read on the forward strand.
TGCGGTTTTGATTGAACATTTTATATGATTGCATTTTTCTCTCCTTTTTTAGCATGTAGAATATGTATATTTACTTTATGTAGTGGTTGCCCTAGAGGTTACAATATACATTACAGTTAACTCAAGTCCATTTTCAAAAACACTGTACCATGTCACAGATATTGTGAGTACGTTGTACTAAAAAAAAAATATATATATATATATAATTCTTCCCTCATGTGCCTTGTATCATCGCTATCACTCATTCATATGCATACATAAACATCATATTTCTGATTATGTACATGAGTTTACATTATGGTGCATTGTTGGCATTATTATTTTGAAGAAACTATTATCTGTTAGGTTAATTATGATAAAAATAAAAGTTTTTACATTACCATCACTTATTTCTTCTTTGATGTCCTTTCTTAGTTTATGCAGATCTGACTTTTTGACCATAGTGCATTCCTTCTCTCTAATGAAAAAACAAAAAATTAAGAACAAAACACTTCTTTTATCAATTTTTTGCAAGGCAAGTCTACTTATAAAAATTCCCTTCAATGTATGTTTATCTGAAAACCTGTTTACCTTTCCTTCATTTTGTGAAGGATAATTTTACTGGGTACCAATTTCTAGATTGGTAGTTTTTCTTTCTCTCAATATTTAAGTACTCCACCCCACTTTCTTCTTGCATAGTTTCTGAAAATATTTGGATGCAATTCTTATATCTGGTTCTCTATAGGTAACATATTCTTTTTCTCAAGCTTCTTTAGGGTTTTTCTTTTACTTCCATTTTTTTCTACATAAAAATTATAATGCCATGATGTTGTTTTTTTTTCCTGTGGGCATTTTTTCTGCTTAGTATTCCTCCCGAAGTTTACTATATCTGTTTTTAGTGTATGACATTACTCTGGGGAAAGTTTCAGTCATTATTATTTCCAATAGTTATTTTGCTTTTTTGTTCTTCTATTTACATATATGTTATGCATTTTGGAGTTGTTTCATAGTCCTTGGATATTTCTGTTCTATTCAGTGTTTGTTCTCTGAGCTGTTCAGTTTTTGAGGATTCTATGGATAGATTCTTTAGCTCAGAGAAATTTGTTTTCTTTGGTTCCATTCAGCCTACTTCTAAGACCATAAGATATATTCTTCATTTTTGTTACAGTGTTTTTGATCTCTAGTGTTTCTTTTTGGTTCTGTGTTTGAATCTCCATCTCAGTGCTTACATTACTCATTTGTCTTGAATGCTGTCTACATTTTTTCATTAGAACCCTTAACCTATTAATTTTAGTTGTTTTAAATTCCTGGTCTGATAATTTCAATATCCTTGCCATCATGTCTGGGTCTGATGCTTCCTCTATCTTATCAAATCATGTGTTTTTGTTTTTCTGTTTTTACCTTTTGGTATGTCTGGCTTTCATAGGACACAGAGTTTTTGGAGGCAAGTGAAGAATGAGTTTTAGACCAGATAGAACTCATTTTTTCCTTTATATTCTTTAAATCTTTTTGACTATGTGGGGCCCTGTTTTTTAAAACACAAAAATCATGTGTTTTTCTCCTTTTAAACAGAATAAACTGACATAACAAGAAACTTCAACAAACAAAATGCAGGTGTGCACAATACAGTTGGAGAACTCTGAACACAGAAGAGCAAAGTTCAGACCCGAGAAAGACTTAGCCCTACACTCCAGGGTGGGTGAGAAAGCAGTGAGAGCCATGGGTTCTATAAGTGCTTGCACCTGGTGGCTCCCCTGCCTCAGAGCTGTTGGGGGTCTTCTTTGGCTCTTACTCTGATGCCATGAACTGTCAAGAGTTCAGAAATAATAGAAATAAAATCAATGAATCATGAACATAGTCATCAGTAAAAGTTTATTGTGCACACTCCTGAAACATGGTTTGCAAACTCAGGGTACTCAGGCCAAAACATGGAGTGAGGCACATTATTATAAAGCAGCTTACATAAGAGGAAGGCAATGGCTACTATATATTCTTCACAGTGATTAGTGGTAATATGAGAGTTTGCTTAAATTATGGAGAATTGGTTACAGGTTACCTCGTAACACTACTGGAAATCATTTTAAGTTTTGCTTACGATTTTCAGATGCATAAGCATGAAATGGACCTGGTCAAGTAAGTCTTTCAAAATAAGCTAAAGTAAGTGTTGCTTGTATAACTAAACTGGTTTTGTCGGTTCAGGGAATTTTCAAGTCTGGTCTCCATTTCTTTTTGGTTTTAACAGAAACCAGAAACCTAACAGATATTTTTAAACAAGGTTTATAAGGCATCCATGTTTGTATCTTATTAATTGGTATTTAGTAAAATACCACTTTGCTTTAGGTCTATTCTCTGCTATTTAAATCATTAGTTTCCACAAAATTTACATATATTTATCGCAATAATGTTGAAAAATATAATATTTTGCAACTAAATACTGCTACATGGATAAGGAAATTAAATCAAAGCTTTGTTAACACTAGCTGGAAATCATTGGCATCTTTGTTTTTTAAATCTAAATTTATTTTAATGGACAAGTCTTAGAACTATTCTGAATAGGGTTGAAGATAGGATTTTTTTTTTCAAAATTAAACTGAAACTTTAAACATTGTTTTAGAGATTAAAATGAGTACAAAAATAAAATAAATTTTGTAGTTTATTTTAGAAATAAGAATTTCTAATACAAAAATTGATTGTAGTATGAAGAGTTCAATAAATTACAACTTGGATATTCTTTTCTAAATGCTTAGTTACAAAGTTGGCAGGTAGTATGCTGTACGTAGTAACTTTCTTAATAAAGATACATAAAGACAGGTCAACTTCTCCCAAGGCATCCACAGAGAAAAAGTGACCAGTTTCTTAAGTTAGAGATGAAAGCACCCAATTATGTTTGATGTCACTCTTCAATAGGATCCTGAGGCAACTGAAGAATTCATTTCCTGAGATGCTGCATTTGCAGCCTATTCTGACTCTTGTAAAGGATAGGTTCCAAGAACTGCAACTACTTGAATAAATAGGATTTCTGGAAGGCCATTCTTCATTTAAAGGCATTTTAAATTGTGTGAAAATTCAACATATGAGCAACTATGTGACTCATGTTTATCTTACCTTTGTTTTGCTCCCTCTCTCTTCATATTTCTCACTATTACTAACCTATAGTAATAATTAAAAAAATTTTCAGAAGTTATTATACATTATAAACAAGTGTTATGTTAAATATTGTTGCATTGATTTTCTTTTAAATATATATATTTTTTAATTTATTTTTTATTTTTGACAGGGGGAGAGAGAGAGAGAGAGAGAGAGAGAGAGAGAGAGAGAGAGAGAGAGAAAGAGATACAGAGAAAGAACTGAACTGGGGGAGCTCCCAGCCCAGCACATGGTTCTGCACGGGCCGGGGCCGGGACTCGACTCCTGGTTCCCGGTGCTGCAAAGTGAGCGCTTAACCCACTGAGCCATCCGGCTTCCCCTGCATTGATTTTCAATGTAACAGATACATATATATTTTCATTATGCTCACTTTTAAGTATGATATAATTATGTATGTGAATAAATGTGTACAATATTATATAAATTGCTTAAAATAACTTATTTCACTCTATATTGAACTACATTAACAAAAGTAATTTTGTGGAATAAATGTAAGTTTTTCACGTGAATAACATGACTTGGAACAACTATTTTTTCAACATTTTCTCTTAGAAATTTGGAAGTGTAATACAAATATTATGTGCCATATAATTCAATTCAAAGACAAAAGCACTCAACTCAGAGAGATATGCTATAATTGGAATATTATAAATTTAGTTTTCTGTTGTCTATGAATTTGATTTGCTATCTATCAACACCAAAGATAACTTGTGAGGGAAATGTTATTCTTTGAGTGTTTTTCATAAAACACAGTGGAGTTCCTCTTTATAGTTTGAAATCTATATAAACACTTTTCACATCATCCCCTTTACCAATATTCCATTAAAAAGTTAAAGATAATAAATAAAAAAGAGTAATAAAACTTAATAAAATTAAATATCATTAACTTTAATAAATTTATTAAAAATTTGTAGGGCCACATAATATAGCATCCAGATGTCTTCCTTCTGTTTTATTTTTGTTTGTTTGTTTTTGTTTTGTTTTTCTATTCTGTCTGCATTCCATCCCACATTCAATTGAGAACTCAATGTTGTATTTGACTTTTGTTTATTTTATCAGTCTTGAAAAGGCCCTTACCCAATTAAATCTCATTTCCTGCATTTAGCATTGATGCCTTTTACACAGTGTGTCTATTTCTTGCAAACCTGCTCATATCAGGACTAGTGTCTAGTAGATCTTACATGGCTGAATGATGTGCGGCTGCTTTTCTGTCTAGAGGGGCAACATTAGAGCTTATTTGTGGTTTGGAACAAATAATGATGATCCAGTCTGTGTCTGCCCATGCTTCCCCCACACTCAGAATTGGCATCATCCTTACAGCTCAGGTTCCCACATGCTGAGAATAAATAGCCAGAGGTAAATCTCTGCTCAATTTAGTCATATTTCCAGTCTCTACCACATGCCAGGGGAAAAACACTAGTTTCTATCAAGTCAATCTATTTTTAGAGTCAGAACACTTCACACTTCTGGCACAACTACTAGCACTTTTGAACATCTTGACTAGAGTTGAATTCTCCAAAGATTATCTGACGAGAAAATTTGGCATGTTCTCCATTACCCAAGTAAAAATGTAGACACAGTTTAGTAATTCATTCTCCTCTCTCTTTCTCTTTCTCTCTTTTTTCCCTTTAATTTCATGAGTACTACTCTCAGATAGTTAATGATCATTGAGTTCCTATTCGGTGCTTAGAATCTTTAAAGTTGTCTGAAGGAGCCTGCTGTCAAAGTCGAATGGTAACCGGAGCTGAGAGTGAGGATTAAAAAGGAAAGAGAGAGAAAGAAACCAAACACAGAAAATAGGATTGGGAGGGCTATCAGAAGGTCTTTGCAATCTCCAGCCCTGAGATAATTTTTACAGCTCAATATATAGAAAAAGATCACATGTACATTCTACAGCAGTGAGATAATTGGTTAACTATATACAAAACAGACTTCCTATACCAAAGATTACTTGGAGACAAGAAGTCTGGGAACACAGAGGTAACATCTTAAGGCAACCATTTGTTTACAGTCACCTACAGAAAAACTCCCTTTCCAGGAAGAAACCTGCTGGTATTACCAAAAGATCAATCAGGAACAGATTGCCCAGCAGGGAAAGAGCTGGGAACCTTTTTAGCACATCTGAAGTCAGGGGAGTTGCTTATCTCCCAGACTGGGAGTTTGGTCACACTCAAGCCAGGCAGAAACATTCCAGCAACCCTTCACCATTCCTTTGAGGGGGAAGGGGCAAGAGAAGAGAAACTCCTAGGAAGGAGAGACAAAGTCTCATTTATTATTTTCCCAATATTATTCCGATGTCCCCTATGCGACTGTGCCTGTGTTAGGTTGATCCTCCTCAAGGAATCTTACCCATCATTGACTAACCAGCCATCCTCAGGGGTTACATCCAGTCTCTCAGGACAAGTAGTCTTTCCATGGGCATCGCTTCTGACAGTTGTCTCAATGCCAGTACCAAATTAGTAGGCTTATTCTGACATGGACAATCTCTCTCTTTTGGGGAAGATTTGTCAAGCTGTGATCACAAAAACCTTTTTTTTTTTAATCAAATATGATGTTATTCTATTTTTTTTGCAGAAGTAGTTTTACATGTCTTTGATATCTTTCCAGGATTTTATCCATTTAATCTGTTACCGTATTTTCCGGCGTATAAAATGACCGGGCATATAAGACGACCCCCGATTTTCAATTGACTTTTTTTCATTTCAAAAGTCGTCTTATACGCCGGAAAATACGGTACCACGGTGAGCCAATCACAACAAGCAAAGGTGCAAAGGTTATAATAGACCGCCTCTCTGACTCTGGCCAATCTGAGCAGGCTTTTTACTAGAACACAGTGTAGCTTCGGGTACAGAAAATTCCTTTAGCAGCATATCGAGACATTTTTCGGGATATACTCAGCGTGTAAGACGACCCCCGATTTTCGGTTGACTTTTTTTGTTTCAAAAGTCGTCTTATATGCCAGAAAATATGGTATTTAATTTAGTAACAAAACTGTTCACAATATTTTTTTACTATCGATTTTAAAATATATGTAGAATTAGTAGTGCTATGACCACTCATTTCTGATACTAGTAAACTGTATCTTTTTTCTCTTTTCCTGATTAGTATGGCTAGAGGTTTCTCACTTTTATTAATTTATTTAGAGAGTCATCTTTAGTTTCATTGATTTGATTATTTTTTTTCTCTTTCATTGCCTTTATGCTCTAATATTGGTTATTTCCTTTACTCTGCTTATTTTGGGGCTTCATTTCTTCTTTTCTTCCTTGTTTTTTTAAGGTATAAACTGCATGGATTACTTTCATCTTTCCTTTGTATTAGTATGAATATCTGGTGCCATGAATTTCTCTACAAGTATCATTTAGGTTACATTTAACATGTTTGATATGTTGTGTTTTTATTTTAGTGAAGATCAAAATGATTTCAATTTTCTATTACTTTAGGTCATTTTGAAATTTGAGCAAAATTTTCACCAAATTCATATTATTATTCATTCCTGGTATATTCACCTTGTATCATATGAGGGATCCTTATATATTAATTCCAGAAAATGGAACTGTGACCCTCAATTTTCCTTGGCTAGTCCATGCTCAGTTTCCAGCAATGGGTCACAGTGACCATTTAAGTGTTTCTATCAGTTTATGGCTCCAGCTCTTTTGCTTCATTAAAGCTAATCTTGGCTATGACTTTGATTTACCTGTTTCTAGATTTCAAAGTAGCCAGTTGTCCTGTGACCTCAGTTCTCTGACAGATCCTAAAAAAATTGGTTTCCATTTTTTTTTTTTTTTTTTTTGGTAAGGATCAGAGTGACTAACTTTTAAGCTTAATGTATTAGAATGAAAACCAGTAGTATTGTACTAGGTTTTTAAGATTCAGATATTCATTATTTTTTACCTGTATATTTCAATGCATTTCTATAAAGCATAATTTAGTACTGTTTTGGAATTTCCAATCTACTATCTTTGTTTTTTATTGCTTAATTTTTGTGATTTTATGTGTTCTTTTAGATTAATTAACTACTTTTTTAATCATTGTAATTTTCTCCACTAAATTTGTACTTACATAGTTTCTATAGTTTTAGGGCATAATTCATGAATTTATCATATTAAAAATTAATTGGTAATTTTACTTTTTTTCTACATTGTTGCCTATCTATCTTATGTATATTTTATGTCATAGATATAAGTTCTATATTTTTTAAACCCAGCAAATACTTTATTATCATTTTACATAGTCACTGTAACTTATAAATTTTCAAATATGTAGTTCTTCCTACGTTGTTTATTTTTGTGAATGAAAATATCCCCATCAATTCTTTCTTCTACTGCCTAAACCTTAAGTTTTAATTTTTCTGTTTTTCATCTCATAAATCTCTCACAACAAAATTTTAATTTTTCCAAAATGGGCAAACATACATAAACATGATTGCCATGTGTATTTATTTGTTTGTGTTTGAAATGAGGCCTGGTAAGTCATTACTCTCTCTAAGAACCATAAGATTTCCACAAAACAAAACAAAAAAAAGTCTTTTGCCCATCCATTTAATATAAAAAACTTAAAGTACCATTATTGGAAATAAAAGTATCTTTTTAATTGGTAAATAAAAATGAAAAAAGCAATATTAATGTCGATGCATTTATATATGTGTATGTATATATGTATGTAGAAATGTATATGCAACTGAAGACCTTACAGTATTTAGTACACTTCTCTTAGGTAGTTAAATATAAAATTTAAAAACTGGTAAGTATATTACTAGTAGAAGTATAAGCAGCTGCACTAAAAATCAAAGCAGAGAGTTCCTTTGCTTTATCACTCTTAGGACTTAGTAACTCCAAAAGTCTTAGACACTATTAGAAGGCAAAAAGATATAATACCGGTGTGATAGAAGTATATTATCAAGCATTTTTACATTTTTATAAATACTTCATTGAAAATAAACACAATTCTTTTTATCTGCAGGTTGATACTATGAGGTAGGTACCAAAATTGTCTCTTAATATGTGGAAAGGTTAATGTAACTTTTTCAATATTATACAGCTAATAAATGGTGTAGCTGCTGTAGGAACCTAAAAAATTAATGACCATCATTTGTGGCTTTTGTAACTTGTAAAGACAAAGCAAATACTTTTAATGGACCCATAAAACATTTAAAATGATTACATTTGCAGCACAATACCTACAAAATTCTATCAAACCCAAGCTGCATTGTCTTTTTTTTTTTTTTACATTGTGTTCCATGGCCAAGGTTCAATTAAATTCAAGTTCATTACTCACATTTCTAAAACCAAGAAAATAGACTATGTAGAAAATCATTACATACCTTCGGCGAAAAGAAATTAGAAGAAAGTTGAATGAGAAAACTACTTAGAACACTGAAATAATAATAAAGCCTATGAAATGTTAGTAATCATAAACTAGTTATCAGCATGAATGATTTTACTTTAAATCAAAAAATAGAAAATTATCAAACTTTTTACTGGAAATAATGATTCATATCCTTTAGTGACAACAGATCAATTTCAACAAACATGCCATTAAAATATTGTCCATTTTCTTTTGCGGCTTACAAAACAAAATATAAAGTCTTTTTTTTTTTTCCTAAGTTGTAAATGTAATTTCCGATGTAGAATTCAAATTTGCAGCCTATTGACTTAGTTTTTCCCAGGTTTTATTTTAATGTCAACACTCTGTGGTCCAGCTTCCAGGGCAAATTTTATCCTTCCATCACAATACTCTTCTCCCTGCACATGGACTGTACGTTCCCATAGCCAATCCATCTTTCATATGCTTTTGTTCACCCCAAGAGTAGTTCGAATTTTGTGATCCTATTAATTATTATTTAATAGCAGGGACAAACAAATATGTAATTATAGTAACAAATAGAAATGAATACATGCTTTAATACAGCTGCATAAAATGCAAACTACTGAACATTAATAGTTTAAAAACACCAACTCAGATTATTAAAAAAATTGTAAATATTAAAGCTAGAAAATAATTGGAGGGAACAGTTTTGATCATTGAAATGTTTGACTTCTATGGCACATCCATGAAAAAAAAAATTTTTTTATTGCTTTTGACAGAGAGATACAGAGACAGAGACAGAGAAAAGGAAGAGGGCCCAGAAGCCTCCATAGTTGCACATCATCAGTTTTTCCACATAGTTTCATTCCACAGGTGGGCGGGGCTGCACAGGGCAGGGACTGGGCCGGGGTCTCACCCTGGTGAGAACTAAACTGGGGGCACTCCCCAGTTCAGCATATGGGTCCGCACATGCTGGGGCCAGGATTCAATCCTCGGTCCCCAGGACTGCACAGTGAGCGCTTAACCCACTGAGCCATCCTGGCTTCCCTGAAAATGTTTTTGACCGTAATTTTCTTGTGTATATGGAAGCAATAACTTTGTCCTTGAAATTATTGAATGATACTGACAGCATATAATTGTGAGCACATTTTAAAATACAACACAACTTTTTCCTGAGTAATACTGATTTGAAAAAATGAAGTGATTTTTGTCGCTGAGAGTTAAAATTCAGATGGTTTGCAGTCTCCCATAAATGTATGATGTTGGTTCTATTCATAAAATGTACCTTTTGACTCACGTTCTTTATGATATTCATCGCTTCTTATGTTCACACTTCTCTATAAAGCACTTTTTAATGAAAGCTGTGAAAAAGTATTTATTTTTTCTTTTGAACTTTAAAGGTGGTGGCATATATATTATTGAGTTTTATGAAGGAATTTACAATGGATATTAAATAATTTTTCCTAGTCAATATGTTGTGGTAAATTCCAAGATTAGCATGGACTCATATTTACGAAAAACTAGCTCACTTCCATATTTAAACATTCTTAATATTACATATACATACTGATTTTAGAAATAAAACAGACAAAAATAGTTTTCCATACTAAGTGAATGTTATTTTTGGTATAACTTTCTAATTCTGTTTTTCCTGAGTGCTTGTGAAATTCAACCCTGAGAAAAAAAATTAAAGAAAAAAAGGTTATGTAATCAGTACTGTGCAATTTTTCTACCTCTTGCTTGTTTATATATAACATAATTCTTTGTTTTCTTTGAATAGAAAGAAAGGAAAATCCTTCTGAACTCCTTTCACAGATAATTCGGTTAGTCAAAACATTCAGACTGAACAAATCCTTTCTTTTTTATGAAACAATAAGAACAAAAGACACATTTGGCTAGGTACCTACAGAATTTAAACAGCCACTTCTCACTGGGTCCCTTTATTATAATGGATGCTTGTAATTGAGAATCAATTCCCTAAGGTGGGGGTGGAGAGCCAGCCTGAAAAGAAAATTAACAACAAAACCAAACAAAAACTAAAACAATTTGGGAAAACATATGTTGGGTGTTTTCTTCTAATCTGTTCTCTGTTGAGAGCATACATCATAATTCTTAGCAGAAAAAGTGGATGTAAGTTATACTACACAATATTTCTGATTATTCTCACATTATGCGAAAAAACAGGTTATTTTATCAAATGAATTAAGATTATACAGAGAAATTTCAGAGAACAAAGTCTATTTATGTTTGAATATCAAGGAGTTTATTTTAAGAGAAAATACTTTTTAGTATCAAAATGACAGCTCCATTTCCTTCACTCAAGTAAATGCAGGCCATATATTCCTACTGTTTAGGCATTTTCAAGCTAAATATTTATGTAAAATTTGTTTGTTATTTAAATTATGAAGAAATAATCATTGAAATCCTTGGGAAATTGAGTAGAAGATTTCAGAACAATGTAGCTACCAAGATGTTTTCCTAATTTGTAATGTCTAATGCAGCAGTTATGAATCTGAGAGATTTTGCTTTTATTTTTTTTAATGTCATTAGCCATATAAGGGCACTTTCTATTGATGAAACCTGCTACCTTTAGGCAATAAACAAGTATAAGACTTACGTCTAAAGATAAAAAACAAACAAACAAAAAACACATAGACAATTTCTTCCTTTCAGAACAACAAAAAAATTGAAGATCCACTCTATGGTTTATCCTTATTACAACCTTTTGTGATGCATTTTCTCTATTAAAATGAAAATTCCCCCTATTCATTGCAAATACTAAGTGTTTAAGAATCTATTTTTGGGGAAGCTGGGATAGCTCAGTGGGTTAAGTGCTCACTTTGCAGCGCCGGGGACCTGAGATCGAATCCCGGCCCCAGCCTGTGCGGAACCATATGCTGAACTGGGAGCTCCCCCAGTTCAGTTCTCTCACTCTCTCTGTCAAAAGTAAAAAAATAAAAAAGATATGTATTAAAAAAATTTATTTTGGGATTAATCTATATATTTAGGATTTAAATAATATATTAAAATAAAACTGACATGTGGATGTTTATAATATTGTAAAAACAATGTAACTACAATATCAGACAGTACATAGTACCCCACAACCCAAAATATTTTAAATATTCCCAATGTCATATGTTTATATTAATATAAGGCTCTTAAAATATTTTTAGGAAATTGCACACTTGACTGGAGAAATTATGTAATATAAATTAATCATCTCAGTGGAAACATGTAATTATCTGTACATATGTTTCTAAATATTTCTTTCATTGTTGCGGTATGTTCCAGTTCTAGTTACAGCTCATTGAAGCTTTGGTAAATGCTGCTCTTGATGCAAATAAAATAAGAAAACAAAATTTGGATAATTACAAACATTATCAAAGTTCTATTTTAAACATGATGCCAAAAAAGAGAACTCTAGAGGCCAATCACAAAACCTTTTCTTCATTAGAATGTTTACAAAGGAGAAACTTTGAATAATGACTTCACTGAGAAACAAGAAAAACTATAATATGTTTGAATAAAATAAGACATGTGGTGGACAGTATTGTTTTGGGGTCACTAAATTTCCAGAAGACTTCTTCATAATACTAAATATATCATAAAGTTGTTTATGCATTTTATCAGGCATGAAATATTCTCCCCCAAAGAAGGTTTTAAAGATTTATTTTTACTGTTTTTTGACAGAGAGAGAGATAGACAGAGAGGACAGAGAGAAGAGGGAGGGCCCAGAGCAGTCTCCATAGTTGACAGCATTAGTTTTCCATATATTTTCACTCCACAGGTAGGTGCGGGGCTGCGCAGAGCAGGAACTGGGCCCGGAGCCTCCTGCATAGGTCCCAGCAAGAACTGAATTGGGGGCACACCCCAGCTCAGCATATGGGTCCACATGGGCCGGAGCCGGGATTCGATCCTTAGGCTCTGGGGCTGCAAAGCAAGAGTTTAACACACTGAGCCATCCCAGCGTCCCAAAGGAGGTTTTAAATATTATGCAACATATTATGTCACAGACCAGATTTGGAACTTTTGTTTGTTTGTTTTTGCTTGTTTGCAACCCTGTAAACAGATCTGCAAAATGGCAAAAATCAATAAAGAATCATAGATATTTGAAGTGATTCAAATTGATTGTATGTGAACACACCATCATTCCCAAATGAATGACCCTGGAATCCTGGTACTCTAGTTAGTAGCTGCAAATACAAAATCTTCTACAGCAGGAGGAGTGCATATCAGCTTCATAACTCTGTCCCAATATCTCTGATAAACCTTCAGTAAAAATTGTCTTTTAATTTTAAGTAAAAAATTTTACCTCTAGGTATGTTAGTATCAATAAAAACAGCTTTATGATTACTTGGGATATGATAATGGTGCCCCATTACAAAAAACTAACAAACAAACAAACAAAAAACCAAACAACTCCAATTCCAAATTATAAAGTATAAGAACCACACTTGAAATAGGTACCAATAAATGTTTCTATTTGTATATTTGTTTTTGTGTCAAAATATTTATTTAGATTTTTAATTTAGACATATTTAGTTGGTTGTATAATATTCAACTCGATTACATTTCTAAAATGGCACAAGAAATTGGGGAAAGGGAACACTCTTCTCCGTTCTACTCTGCTGATTACTGAGGTTTCACTGTTGAAATTTTATATGTATATATGTAATTTTTTCCCCCTTAGCCATTCAAGTAGTCCAGCCTAATAGGACAACCCAACTATCAAAGAGGCTGCAAACTACTACTGCTGTCCTTCAGCCAACCCTCCCTGTCTTCAACTAACCTCAGTGTTTCTCTTGGGGATGCCGGGATAGCTCAGCGGGTTGAGAGCTCCTCTTGCAGCCTTGGGGGTCTCCCATGTGAGAGACCCCAACCCAGTTCCTGCCCTGTGCAGCCCCGCACCCACCTGTGGAATGAAATTATATAGAAAACTAATGATGTGCAACTATGGAAACTGCTTTGCCATCTCCCACCCCCGTCTTTCTCTGTCTCTCTCTGTCAAAAACAATTAAAATAAATATTTTTAAAAAATGTTTCTCTTGGATTATGGCCACTCTATCTTCTCCAAATCATTGAACAACTTTCCCTTGACTGGCCTACACATCAATAGTGTTCTTTAGAATATCAGTGTACCTCTTCTCCTTTCAACTCTGTCTTTGCAATGATCCGTATATCAAAACCCAAGGTTTGACTATATTTTTAAGATAAGAAATTAATAAATGTATCTTTCACTGTTTAATATTTATCATAGAAGCAGAACAAAATAGGTTAATATTTTAAAGAATTATCAACCATTTTGTTTAGCATGTGTGCGCTTTCACTCCATTTTCTAGAAACTGATGACAAGTCTAGTTTCTAGTAAATTCTAAAATATAGATTTCAATACATATGGAAACAGAAGTTTATCACATTAACATCAAAGAGTGATTTTTCTTCAAAACTCTATATAAATGCACATAAATTGGCAACAAAAATAATAAAATAGTAGTTAAATCACATTTTTACTTTATTACATTTATCCTTAACATAGACCTAACATACTATTTCAAAAACTTTTCTTACATACATAGTCTTCTAATAAGTGTGACCATTCAAATGATAGAATTTGTATTATGGTATTAAAATAGTATTATTAAAGACAACAGAACCTTACTTATGACTTCCATTAATACATCATTTTCTAAGCATCCTTAACAAAAAAACATTATATTTATACTCCTAGGTCACCTAACACGGGACATTTTATATGTTTTCAGAAGTGAAACAAACAAACAAACAGAACACTGTTACTTTTATTGCCAATTTGTATGATTTAAAGTTCTATTTTAGGTACAGTATTATTTATATATTAGTTTCCAAATATTTCTTTCCTTGTTGGATTATGTTCTAGTTTAGTTACAGATCATAGACGCTTTAATAAATGCTGCTTCTGTTTCAAATAAAATAAAATAAAACAAAAAATATTTTCAAGAGTTCTGCTCTTACTTTGATAATTCAAAATGGCATTCTTCTGTTCAGCAGGATTTTGTTCCATAGGCCTCAGATCAGAATGTCTCTTTTTGCTGATATATAGTTGAGGCTATGTTTGTCATCCCAGTTTTTGCCAGTAGGTAGGTGTGGCATTACTATTGGAACCTCTTTCTATCAAAATGTTATTCAAATTACCTTCTTAAACATACAGGGGATTAAATGAATTACCATATTTTTCGATTCATAATACACACACACACACACACACACACACACACACACACACCAAATGTAGGTGAAAATGTTTGTGTGTCTTATGGAGCAATACTCCATCACAGACCGTAATGTGTATTACCTGACCTATCAGTGGTAGCGACAGCTATTAGAAGAGGAGGTGGCAGGTCCATGAAAAACCCCTGGGGACTCTTTAATGTCCCACTTCACTGCAGAATCTCAGGGCATCTGGTCAGTTGCCATCTGCCTCTGCCCATCACCCGGGACCTGAAGAGTGCAGAGAGCTGCCTGACACTCCCAGCTACAACCGCTGACCTGTCAAATCAGCTGAGACTAATAACAGGTATGAGCGCACTCTGCCAACTGCCAATTGTGTTTGTCCCTGGTGGGATCTGTGCCAGTAGAACTGCCTCCACTGCCAACCAGCTAACTGCCAAGGGAGAAGTGGGGGAAGTGGAGCTTTTGGAAGGTTAGAGGTACTTTTTAATCCCTTAGTTTTTATTCTGTAATGCCCTGGTCTCACACCACCTCAGTGCCAGTCTGTGGTTCCAGAAAAATGGTCAGTTTATGCAGGAGACTGAGGTGGCTGTTGATGTGTAGGACAGTGAGGCTATTGGTGCATGTTGGAGGGAATAATGTGCTGTTGGAAGGATTGGTAGGTGGGCACAGGCCTTCCTTTAGCTACTCCATGTGCCTACTCTGGCCTGTACCTGCTTGCTGTGCATGAGTGATTTCCCACCTGCAGACTACGCCCTGGAGGGCTTCTGAAAAAAACCTGCTTTATTAGTGCTTGACCAGTTTAGAGTACATATTAGCAAAACTACAAAAAAAGAGCTTTAAAGAAGTGAAGACTCAGCAAGCTGTTAATTCCTGGGGGTCTTATCAGCCAGTTGCAACCTCTGGACATTTCCATCAACAAACCATTTAAAGTCTTTATGCAAGAAGAGTGAAACAAATGGCTGGCTGCTGGTAATCATGATCTGACACCTACTGGACGAATGAAGAGGCCACTATCACTCAAGTTTGTGAACGGGCTAAAACATCATGGCACTCAGTAAAGGACGAAACCGTTGCACAGTCATTCAAAAAATGTGGCATTAGCAATGCCTTAGATGGAACTGAAGATAGTATCATGTACGAAGAGAGTGAGAAAGTGGTATCAGTGATTGTGAGCAACTGTGCTTCATAAATTCTGCCACTAGTGATGATGAGTTCTTGGGGTTTCCAGAAAACTAGAAGAGTGCTTGAACCTTGAAGTCTCTCCTCATTTGTTATTGGCAGTGATGATGGTTCTTAATACCACCGTTGACTTGACATGGTTGAAATATTATTCTGCTATATTTTATTAAATATATTAGTCTACCATTTGCTTTAGAATTTTTTTGTTGTTGTTTTGTTTTCCTCCTCTAGACCTAAGTGGGTCTTATGGTCAGGTGCATCTTATGGAGTGCAAAAAATAAGGTATGTTCATAAACTGTACCTCAATGCCAAGTGTCTAACAAATATTGATTATTATAGCTTTTCTTTATATCTTCCTTATCTTTATCCCCTATAACCTAGTTGTTGGCAACAAGAAGAAATATATTATTGCAAACACTAAAACCTACATCTTCACTTCTACACAATTCCCTTCCATTCCCTAGGATCAGGCATGTCCAACCTGAGGCCCGGCCTGGCTCTGAACGAGTCCTGACTCAAAATCCTTAAAACATTATGAGACATTTTGCAACTTGTTTTTTTGTTCCTTAGCTCCTCAGCTGTTGTTAGTGTTGGTGTACTTTATATATGGCCCAATACAACTCTTCTTCCAATGTGGCCCAGGGAATCCAAAAGGTTGGACACCGTTCCCCTAGATGTTAATACATCTTTTGTGTGTGTGTGTGTATGTAGACTATCCCTTTAATATGCAATATGCCAAGGCTGATATCTGCTGTCTATTGTCTTCCAAGCCACTCCTCCAGACACACACATGCATATATACATTCTCTCTCCCCACCCCACCCCCTATCTTTCACATGCACATACATATACACATGCACTTACGTACACAGAAAGTTTGCTAAGTGTCACAGTATATCCTTGGATATTCAAGAAAGCATTTACAAATTGCAACAAGAAATGCATACTGTGTATTAGGCACTGCTCAATGTGCTTTGGATACAGCAATAAAGATAATAGTACACGATCCTTTATCTGATGTATATCACACTCTAGAGGTCCGATAGAGAGACAAAAAACACAGCCAAAAAAACTATAATGTCTATGGGAAGGTAATACACATTATATAAAAACTGTAGACTTGGGGAAGCTGGGATGGCTCAGTGGGTTAAGCGCTCACTTTGCAGCGCCGGGGACCGAGGATCGAATCCCGGCCCCGGCCCGTGCGGACCCAT
>PVKE010017779.1:0-30336 GCA_004027555.1 Craseonycteris thonglongyai
TTTGTCTTCAGTGCATATTTATTTCTATTTTACTTTTTGACAGATAGAGACAGAGACAGAGACAGAGACAGTTAGAGAACCGAACTGTGGGAACTCCCCAGTTCAGCACGTGGGTCCTGCCTGGGCCGGAGCCGGGATTCGATCCTCGGTCCTCATGGCCTCAAAGCGAGCGCTCAACCCGCTGAGCCATCCCGGCTTTTCCCGCACACCACCATCTTGATGATGTCTCTTACTAATACTTTTATAATATGTTTGTATTAAAATAAAAAAAATAGAAGACACCAACTACTGGCTTCTGCAGGAGCTAAATGGATATTGCTTTTTTATTTCCAAGGAATGAATACTATGCAGTGTAAGGGACAAACTGGATTCACTCACTGTATATTTGGAGGGTGGAGGGCAGGGTGAAGAAGTACTATATACTTGAAGCTTTTAAAAGTTCTGAAATCAACTAATCCAATAGAAAGCAATACTTCAAATTGAATATTTTATTAGCAAATCTCATCTGGAGTGATTCCGTTCAAATATTTATGAGCAATGAATAATAAATTGAGTGTAATAAATAGTTATTTCTCTTAATGATTGACATGTGAATGAAGGAAATATTCTTGGAATTAAAATGTGATGGACCTCATGATTTCAACATGAAATATTTTTTCTGTACAACAAATTTTAGGAAATTATAGGTTTGAAAAACTTTTTTTCTTTATAGTTTGAAATAGGAGTGGTGTTGGGGAGGAAGTCTGAAATAATGGAAGCAATTTTGGTAAGATTTCCGAAGATGTAAGACTACTCAAGATGTAGCAACATTCAATACATAGCCATTGAGCACCTATCATGTTCAAGGTCTTGTGCTGGCAAGTGGGTGTAGTAAGACTATTAAACTGAGCTTCTCACCCTCCTAGTCTAACCAGGAGATAATTAATTATAATACAAAATAAGTAACATTGAAATTCTGAAAAGGAAACTAAATTCTCTTTGGGAGGCAGGTATGAGAGAGGGCAGGACTACTCAAGAAAGACCTTACAACTTTCTATGACAAGCTTGTTCAACCCCCAGTCCATGGGCCACATGCTGCCCAAGATGGCTTTAAATGCAGCCCAACACAAATTCGTAAACTTAAAACATCATAAAAGGATGCTGGGATAGCTCAGCAGATGAGCACTTACCTTCCAATTGGGAGGTCTGGGGTTCGACTCCTGGCCCTGGCCTGTGAAGCCCCATATGCTGAAGTGCAGCATAGCTGGTGGCCATGGGGATGGCTCAGTGGCTGGGGTTCTCACCTTTCATGTGGGAGGTCCCCAGGTTAGTTCCCGCCTGGTACAGCTCCACATCCACTTGTGGTAGAATGAAACCGTGTCACAATTAATGATGTACATCTACAGAGACTGCTCAGCGTTCTCCCCTCTTCTCTCTCTGTCTCTTTCCTCTTACCTTCTCTCAAACAATAAAAAAGAAATTATGAGGTTGTCTAGAAATTTCTTTTTTTTCAGTTCATCAGCTATTATTAGTGTTAGTGTATATAATGTGTGACCTGGGGAAGCCAAAAGATTGGATAGCCATGTTCTAGGACATCCAGTCATTAAAGTCTATATACTTTACTATAATTATAACATTAAAAATAGGGCAGAAACATTGCTCCCAAAAGATTAGTTTTTAGACTGGAGATGGGTTAGGAATACTAATAATCATAAAGCTATAAACTGATGCTATTTTTAAAAAATTTAAATGAATCATAGAGAAACATTTTCAAGACTGGTAATAATTTTTTCTTGTAATTCTAAAGGCTTTTCTCCATTGTTTCCTAGCTTCCTTTGTGGCTATGAAGAAGTTTGATATTGATCTGACTCTTAGTCCTTTATACAGTTTCCAGCAGAAGTAACACCCCCTTTGTATAAGCTGGTAATCTATACCAAACCTTTTATTATAAAACCATAAGCATGTAATTCTGTAACATAACAATATCACACTCAAGCACACTATACTACTTAAAAAAGGGTGTTACTTCTGCCAGACTGTGTATATGACCTGTTTGTTTTCTCTTTAGATGCTTTTAGAATGTCTCGTTACCTTCTAAGAGGTTTCAAGTAAGTCTCCCCTTCTCTTCTGTTGCTTGATCCCAAATGTGGCACACATACTTCCTTTTTTTCCCAATGATGATAGCTAAGACTTGGCTGCAACATTTAAGAAAACTTTTAACCCTCTTAGTGCTACCTTCTGCCAGCGGTACTAGTGAGAAATACGAAGGGTAATTTAATACAATGTATCACCTTAGGAAAAAAAACATTATGAACATTGTTTTAGATATCCATTTGCTGTTTTTTAGTTCTACATAAATTGAATTAGTTAATAATAATACTATTCTTTTACATCGTCTAAAAAAAGAAATGTTCTTATTTCAGTCATACATCATACAAGAAAAAATATAATAAGCTATAAGCACTTTTAGCTATATTCTACGTATGAGCCGATATATCAGCCTGCTGCACTTTTCGCCCGAGATGCAAAAGCCAATACATTGGCCCTTCGCACTCAAAGGATTAAAAATGCTTGAAGCTTTCAGAATGAAATTTCAAACCATCAGGTTCATTTTTGGGAGTTTATCATTCTTAACTCATAGTGATTATTCCGTTTACAGATTTTCATTACCATAGCCACAATGTCACTTTTCTGATAACTCATTTTTTAGATTCAAATGATTTTTTTTATTGTTTTGACAGAGACAGAGAGAGAGATACAGAGACAGAGACAGAGAAAAGGGGGAGGGCCCAGAACAGTCTCCATAGTTGCACATCATTGGTTTTTCCACGTAGTTTCATTCCACAGGTGGGTACGGGGCTGCACAGGGCAGGAACTGGGCCGGGGTCTTCACCTTGGTAAGAACTGAACTGGGGGCACTCCCCAGTTCAGCATATGGGTCCTTACGGTATGGGCTGGGGCTGGTATTTGATCCTCAGTCCCGGGGCTACAAAGTGAGCACTCAACCCACTGAGCCATCCTGGCTTCCCCTGATGACTCATTTTTTGTATAGTATTTTTTCACTCAAAAACATACTAAATAAACATTCTATACTCACCAATATTTTGATCTAATAGTTTTAGACAAAGAATCACTCACCAGTTCACTTGACACATAGTTTCTAGTTAAAAATATTATATAGGGGGGATGCCGGGATAGCTAGCAGGTTGAGTGCTTGTCTTGCAACCAGGAGGTCCAGGGATTAAATCCCACCCCTGGCCCATGCAAACTCATATTCTGAACTGTGTTGCAATGGTAACCACCAGGTGGCAAAGGCACTCACTTCCATATGGGAGGCCTCTAGTTCATTCCCACCCTGTGTGACCCCACCCTCACCTGTGTGGAATGAAAGTATGTCACAACTAATGAAGTACAATTATGGAGACTGCTCTGGGCCCTCCCCCATTCTCTCTCTCTCTCTCTCTCTCTCTCTCTCTCTCTCTCTCTCTCTCTCTCTCACACACACACACACACACACACACACACACCTTTTCTCAAACAATAAAATCAATCTTTTAAAAAATCACATGGAACAAATCTGAATTGTGTGCTATGTTTGACCTTTGTATTGTGTATGGTTTCATATGCATTAAGCACGAGGGATTCTTCTGTCTGTTTTAAAGCTGTTTTCCGTTTAGTTTTTCTTTTGTCTGAAAGAGTATTTGTGTGTGTGTGTACATGTGTTATAACTTTATTTTTAAGACCACCTGGCGTGCAAAGTACTATGAGCCTCCAAAATCTATGGAACAAACATTTCTCTAAATGATAGCCTAAAGGAAACAATATCCAGATACACAATCCTGCTCAGCATTAAGACGTGTGTTATAGAATTATGAAGAGCACTTTAGCTCTTACACCACATCTCCATTCCGAAAAGCTCTTTTCTTTGCATTTGCACAACTAAAGCAAAATGAGAATGGTTTTCCTGGAACTCAGAGGTGATTGACCTCCATATAAACCAAATCTCTCATAGAATTCTAGGAGGCTGATGATTGTTTATATATTTTAAGTGAAAATTGTTTTCAATTTTCAGTGTCTACTTCTGCTGGAGCACAGTCTTAATATAGCTCACTGTCTTGCACAGCAAAACCACTTGTTCTTTCTCCTTAATGTCATCCCAAGGCTCTGGGCTATATGCTTGGCACTAGACAAAAAAAAGAAGTGAACACAAATGCTGTCCCTGGCAAGGCCACACTTCTGTTGGGGAGAGAAATACAATTATATATACAATTAATTATAATAAAAAATAAGATTGAGAAAAATAGAAGTATAAACAAAAGATAGAATTAATGATATGACAGACTAAAAACAAAGGGTTATAAATTAATTTTCTATTAGTGATTAACATTTACATGCCATCTGCTATGATTACTTTCTAGTATGCACATATATACTTTAAACATTTTAATTTTGCACCAGACCCATGCATTCCCTGTTCAAAATGCATAATTTAATTTTTAAAAATAATGAAATTTGTTATAGAACTTGATAAACTGATTATATAATGTAGAAGGATAGTGATGTGTAAGCTTTTCAAAGCTGCTTCCTGATTATTTAAAGTTTAGTGCAAAAAAGGTATTTGTATTCTTATTCAAATTGTTTCTGATAAGTAAAACTCTAAATACATTATAGATGATAATAAAGACTATTCATTTTCTTATGGAGCAGTAAACATATAAGAATAGTCTAAATAATTTGAAAAGAGAAATAAAAGGGAAGGTGGATTTACTCTCTAAGATAACAATACATATCATAAAGATACAGAAATTAAAATTGTATTCAGGAATAGACAGATCAATCAATAAAATAGTATCTAAAGCAGACTCATGCACATACGGAAATCTGATGCACACTATAGGTGAGGCATTTCAAATTAGGAGGAGATGGATGACCCATTTGTTGAATAAAGTTAATAGCACTGGTCATCCTTATGAAAACAAGAATGAATTTGGCTTTCCCTCCCCTCCTTTCTCAAAATATGAAAATGTCCATGTCACAGAGTTGTTACTATATTATGTGGTTCTTAAAAAGACTGAAGTGCATTTATGTGTAAAACTATGAAAAAACTCTTCAGACTATAAAATAAAAAGAACAAGATACAGAAAAGAAAATTATATAACACAATCCTCTTTATATTGTTTCTGTGTGTGTGGTGAGGGGACTACCTGAAGCCCCAAATACACATATGTATGTGAATACATATGTACAAAAGAAGGGTCTGGAAGTAAATACAATAAACTGGTACTGTATTTTCCATGAGGAGAGTAAGAGCTGAGATATGGGAGCCACTATCCTTTATTCCAAACATCAATATTTACTTTAAAAATAAATAATAGTATGAAACAATCACATGGAAAGTATTGTAAAAATTACAAATAACCAAATAAGTATGTAATTAGTTAATAAATTAATCAGTTTAGCTAATTTTTATGAAAAGGTTTCTACCTACTAGTAGGAAGGTGCAGTGATTCTCAAAACGTGGTCTGAGAACTCCTAAAGGTCTCTGATGTCTTTTCAGAGAAACCACAAGGTCAAAACTATTCTAAAACTAATACTAAGATGTTTTTTCCCTTTTTTTTTTTTGCTTTCATTCTCACATGAGTTTACAGTGAGTAGATTTTCAAGAGGAAGAAGAGGTTCATGAGGTTAATGAGATAGAAAAGACAAAGTAGTAACAAGATTCTTCAGTGCAGTTTTCTTATTTTATATATATATTTTTTAAATCATATGAATATGTCACCTATTAAAATGCATACCTTAAAAGATAATATGGGTAAATATTTGTGTAATCTCTAGATGGAAGACATTTCTGAATATGCCACAAAATCTAAAGCCATAAGAAGAAAATGATAAATTTGATGGCATAAAAATTTATCAATTTTGTCTAGCAGAAAAAAAATCCAAGAATAAACACAAATGACATATAAGAAAATTTTATTGCAACATGTGGTGTGTAATAAACATTGATCCCTTTCAAATCAGTAAGAAAAAAGATGAGAACTGACTCTGGGAGGTAAGCACATAATGCAGTATATAGACAATATCATGTAGAATTGTACACCTGAAACCTAGCCAATTTTTACCAACCAATGTCACTCCCAATAAATTTAACAATTAAAAAAAAAAAAAGATGAGTACCCAATAGAAAAAATAAGCCATGGCAAATAACCCTGTATATGAAGATATTTTCTGTCTCAGCACTAATCAATGAAACAAAAATAAAGTCAATAATGAGTTACCTTTTTAAGACACTCAGATTGGCAAAGATTAACTAGAATAATGGCAAAAATGTAGGAAAATTGGCATTCACGTACAACATCAGTGGGAATATATCATTTATTTCTGAAGGGCAGCATGTAACAAATGTGAAGTTATTAATTGTGCAACCCTTGTTCTAAGAAGTTATTCCTCAGTAATAAATCATGTCATCATTTTCACAGTTCTTAGACATTTTTTTATTATTAAATTTATTGGGGTGATATTGATTGATAACAATTACATTATTTCCAGGTGTACAATTCTACATTGCATTGTCTATACATCGCATTAGGTGCTCACCACCCAGAATCAGCTCACTTTCCATCATCATATATTTAATTCCCCCTCCCTACTCCCCCCCACCCATCTCTCCCACCCACCTCCCCCCTTATCCTCAGTAACCACTAAACTATTGACTGTGTCCATGAGTTTTTGTTTCTTTGTTACTTTCAGTTTTATATTCCACCTATGAGTGAGGTCATATGTCTCTTGATTCCTTCAGTCTGACTTATTTCACTTAATAAGATGTTTCAAGGTCTGTCCATATTGTCACAAATTGCTGTATTTCATCTTTTCGTATTGCTAGTAGCATTCCATTGTATAAATGTACCACCATTTTTTTATGCAGTCATCTATCAAAGAAAGTTCTTAGAAATTTAATCTAAGGTCACAAAAATAAATGAAATGCTGAATACAATCCTGTATCAGATTACTAATTTCTGTCCCCACAGCCCCATCCAATCTCTCTTTATCTTCTTCCTAATAGAATCTCCACTCCTGCTGAGTTTTAGAAGGACACAAGACTGTTGCACTGAAGAGGACATTTCCCAGTTTACCTTGAAGCTAAGTGTGGCCCAACATAATGTCAGTAGAAGTAAGTGGTCCATTTTATGTTACTTGATGAAAATCGGCAGTTTCTCTCTTGATAATTGTGGGTCAGATCTGGCCATGTAGAAAAGGACAATATTTTAAAGGATGTCAGAATAATAAGCTAGAAGGACTCTGTTGTCTTAAGTGATTGAGAAGAAGAGCTGCAGAGTAAACTCATTTTTTAGAGAAGAGAAATAAACGTGATATTGTTTGAGCCACAGAAATTGTCATACAAGGTGAGCCCATAATTTGACTAATACAAGTTTAAATGTCTGTCCATATGGTTTAGGGAAGCAATGACAGGCATCCTTGGGCCACATTAAGAATAAATTATAGCACAGAAAAGTAGGTATAACTAAATATTATGGTTGACATACTCATATATCACTACCATAAAAGCAAACAAAAGCTATATAACACATGAAGATTTGTTTCATATAAGTAAAGTTAAATGTAAAAAAATCATAATAACCACAAAGAATGACACTTTTCAAAAGTACAAATGCAGACAATGAATTCTATTAAGTGAAATAAATCTTGAAAAGTAGAAATTGCTCTGCTATTTCCATGCTTTATGTTGGGCTGTGCTAGGATAAATTTTTTAGAAGTTACTTCTCAGGAGTAAACCATGTTATCATTTTCACAGTCCTTTCACACTTCTTTGGTTCACTCATTCATCTCTCAGGGACTTGCCCCTTTCTCACCGTGTTGCTAATGCACTCATTCTCCTTCTAGAGCCACATTACTACACTTTTCTTTCCTTCATTTGTTCCCTTACTATCTCCCTTGTTTTTATCTCTTTGCTTTTTTTTGGTCATCTTACTGATTTACTCTTGATCTATTGAGTTTTTCATTTTTTTCCCCCCTCTGCTATCCTTAACCTCATAAGAAAACTTAATAAAACATGCCTCTAGGGAACAAGCAGAATATTAAAATATGAGGCTTTTCTCTGTTTCTAGATATTCTCAGAACAGTCTGCACAGGTATTGCTCCCCGCCTCTAAGCTGACCCACTCCAACTGTCCATAAAGGTAGTAAGTTGAACAGAGCTTCATGAGTCAATATTTAGCCCACTTCATTACTCCTGTCTTTCAAACAAGGGGAAAATATGTCCCTTCTCCTGTTACTCCCTAACCCTTATGTGACTTCTTTTCCTCTGAGTGTAAAGTTCTGAAAACACTATTTATTCAGAAGAAAAAGATGATTGGGGAGGGGCGGTGGTGAGGGAAAAGAAAAATCACCTGTGAACATCTGTCCTGGACCTTCCTCTTTGGCAGATGGCTCACAAGAGCCAAATATTTGAGGGAAAGCTGTAATTGAGGCAAATACTTGGAATGGAACAAGGTGTGAGAGGACTAAAGCAGGAGGAAGCAAGCTTTAGATTATTGGCTTCCATAAAATTTGGGAGATGTTAATGGAATATAGATTAAAAGAGATGGTTATTAGCCTAAAGGAGTTACAATCTAGCTGGAGAATTGACATACCCTTAGTGATGGGTGTCCCCAAGACCGTCTCAGTTTCAATTATTTGCTAGGAATCACAAGATTCAGAAAGTTTTTCTACTCCCAGTTACAGTTTATCCTAGCAAAAAGATGCAGATTAAAATCAGCAAAGGGAAAAGGTGCGAAGACCAAGTTTATGGGAAACCAGGAACAAAGCTTCCAGTTTTCTTCTCCCAGCAGAGTCCCATAAATATGTAACAACACATGTAAAGTGTTCCCACCCAAGGAAACTCATGTAAGCCTTGGTATTCAGGATTTTAAATGATGGTCAGTCACATAGGCAAAAACTGGTGCTAGCCATAAGACATGCTATTGTTACCATAAACTACTTGGTCAAACTGATGAAGTGTGTCCCAAAGCCTCAAGCATACAAAAACACCCTTATCAGGTATGATAGAGGTTCAGAGGTCGTTAGTTATTACATTTAAGGGTCAGTTCTTTCTTTGGAATGTGCAGGGTTTGAGTAATCCAAGCTCACTGAGTTAACCCTTTAATGCACCCCCAAATAGTATGTAGGCCATAAACATTAAAAAAAGGAAAAGAACTTTTTGTCTTCCTGATGGCAGAAAACATAATCTTTTTTTTTTTTTTAAGATTTATTTTATTAACAGAGAGAGATAGAGACAAAGAGAGACAGAGAGAGAAGGGGGAGGGCCCAGAGCAGTCTCCACAATTGTATATCATTAGTTTTTCGACATAGTTTCATTCCACATAGGTGGGTATGGAGCCGTGCAGAGCAGGAACCAGGCTGGGGTCTCCTGCATAGGAGGCATATTCCTGCAAGCTGGGGGTCGAACCAGGGGCCTCTCACATGGAAGCCAACCCTGGCAGGAACTGAACCCGGGGCTCCCCCACATGGAAAGCACACCACAGTTCAGCATATGGGTCCACACAGGCCAGGATCAGGACTCGATCCTTAGACCTCAGGGATGTAAAGCAAGCGCTCAACCCACGGAGCCATCCCAGCATCCCCAGAAAACTTAATCTAGTCATACTCTTAATTACTTTAGGTTATGTTTCCATTTTTGGTTTTGGTCAGCATTTCAGGTTTTAAGTCAGTCAATACAATATTCATCCTTCCTTTTATCTAGAGCCAATTTGTAGATCCAAAGGTTTAATAGTGTCACGGTATATGTGGGAAGGACACTAGGTTCTTGGGCATCCTCTGTCCATGGTGGCATATACAGAATGTGCCTTGCCTGCATTGGTTCTTTACTGCTGGCATCTCTGTGGAAGCCACTGAGATAATGAGAAGTCTTTGGTTCCTGCCCACTGCGTCCTTCTTGTCTTAACAATGGCCTCAAGTCATCCAGGCCTCTCAGCTCCTATGATGCTACAGGGATCTTTTCCTATTCCTCTAAAGCTATAGGAGATTGGGTAAAGGAGTTCTCTCAACCCCTCCTTGCCTAGACAAGCATCACAACTTCTGAGAGGTTTACTCAAAAATGATTTTGTTGACCTTCTGGAAGTTTTAGAATTTCTATCCACTCTGATAGATGACTGGATAAAGAAGTTGTGGTACATTTATACAATGGAATACAACTCAGCAAGAAGACAAAATAAAATACAGCCATTTGTGACAACATGGACGGACCTTGAAAACGTCTTATTAAGTGAAATAAGTCAGACTGAAAGAATCAAGAAACGTATCACCTCACTTATAGGGGGAATATAAAACTGAAAGAAACAAAGACTCATGGACACAGTCAGTAGTTCAGTGGTTACCTGAGGGTGAGGGTGGAGGTGGGTGGGAGAGATGGATGAGGGGGAGTAGGGCAGGGGAATCAAACATACAGTGATGGAAAGTGAGCTAATTCTGGGTGGTGAGCATGTAATGCGATGTATAGACAATGCAATGTAGAATTGTACACGTGGAAACAATGTAATTGATATCAATTAATGTCGCCCCAATAAATTTAACAAAAATAAATAAAATTAAAAAAAAAAAAAGAATTTCTATCCATTACTATCTTTTGAGGAGTGGGCATGAGAAGTCCACTCGTATCTAATTCTCTTGTTCTCCTTGCAAACTCCCTTCTTTTCCAGCAGGGAGATCTCCTCTCTCAGAGGTGGTGGTAGAGGTGATGGTGGTACAGCTTTAAAAAAGGCAAACCATCTAATTAGGATGAAGCTTAGAATGGGTATGAAAAACAGTGATAATCAGACAGGAAGATCAGGGATGAAATGTGGAAAGCCTTGGATACAGTGGGATCCATAGAAATTATAGAATAAGAGAGGGGGATAGATTGAGAGCTGTAACTAAGGAAGAATAATCTATTGGTCGTTTCTGCCTCTGTGAATTTTTTGCAACACACTTGAGAGGGTGACAATATCTAGACAGGAAAATCACATGAGTAAAACAACTTAAAATAATAATTTCATTTTCTGGATTTAAAAAAAAAGAACAAAATAAAACATACAATTGTTTTAATTACATGAGACCAGGAAGTCTAAGAATATGAAAGATAATTTTTCCTAAAACTGATTATCCATTATGATTGAGAAACTAAACTAGTGGGCTGTATCCAATCGCATTGAAATCTTTCAAAACAAGCCTCCCCAGTTCACCTCTTACTCTTCCCTTCTCCATTACCATCATCTGGGGAATAAAGAGCACTTATCCTTAGTCTGCCTGAATCCTGTATACTACTTCTGTAATGAAGTATTAGCATATTAAAACCATTAATTTGTAATACAGAATTTGCTTTTCTAGTATATGAAGATTTTCAAGGTGCAACTACAAAAAGATAGGGTAGAGAATGAGTACTGGAGAAGTGATAAACTTTGTCTGGAGTGGTTTAGGGAAACAATAGGTAAGTCTAAATTTTTAGGTAAAGCTATTCCAAAACAAAGAGGAAAGCATGTGCAAAGCAGGAGGCATTAAAATTAAAACACAAGAATAGCAGGAACTTCAGCTTGGGATGTGTATTGGAATGAAGTCATGGAGGGACTGTTAAACTTTGGATAGGCCTCTGTTTCTTTAAGGGTGGTCCTGGAGCACCCAGATCACAATCATGAAATGCTGCTACAATTGAATATGGGGATGGGCCCAAAGAACCAGCTTTTAAGCAAGCTTACCAGGTGAATTTCATGCAAGCTAAAGTTTAAGAAACTACTACCATAGCTCTTGAATGTCATTAAAGAGAACTTCACTCCAGAAGCTAATGGAAATTGGATTTTATAAACTGTCTGGAAAAGAGGCTGGTCAGAGAGGAATAATTTGGGAGGACTAGGAGGCTTGGAGTTTGCTGCCTTCCCCTCCCCCCAGGTCATTTCTTCTTCCAAGATCATTTCAGTTATAACAAAGCCATTTCTGATCCCCCATCACACTCTCCTCAAAGGTCCAACACCACTCAAATTGCACTTTAAAAATGGCATTTCCATGCTATTTTTTTTTTAATAGTCTTGTGTATATTAAAGTTTTGTTTTCCCCATCCTGTTTTTATACTTCAAGCTCCTTAAAAGCTTGGCCATTTTTTGAGTGAAAATATGTATAACTTCTGATATAACTGTATGGGGGGGGGCAGTGAGTGGAGGATAAAAAAACATTGAAGTTATGAACTATTTGGATATAAGAATTGACTTATTTTTCTTTTTGTAATAATGCCAAATTTATGCAATAAAGACATTTGCAAACAATTTTTATATATTAATTCCTTGGGAAATGAACCCTTTTTATTCACTTAAAAAGCAAACTATTGGGAAAGCTGGGATGGCTCAGAGGGTTAAGCGCTCCCTTTGAAGCCCCAGGGACCGAGGATCGAATCCTGGCCCCGACCCATGTGGACCCACATGCTGAACGGGGGTGTGCCCCCAGTTCAGTTCTTGCCGGGACCTATGTGGGAGGCTCCCGGCCCAGTTCCTGCCCTGCGCAGCCCTGTGCCCACCTGTGGAGTGAAACTATATAGAAAACTAATGCTGTCAATTAAGGAGACTGCTCTGGGTCCTCCCCCTTCTCTCTGTCTCTCTGTCTCTGTTTCGCTCTGTCAAAAATCAATAAACTAAATATTTAAGAAAAGAAAAAGCAAACTATTGACTTTAAACTTCTTTTTCATTGGCAAAATTCTTCCAAAACTTCCAACTCACAAGAAAACACTCCTCGTATTCTTCACTCTCCATCATTCATCATAGAAATGAGTACATTCAGGTGGCAAAATCCATGAGCCTCCAAGATATCTTTATTTCCACATTTTTCCATTTAATTTTTTTTTTTTTACTTGTTTGCTCTTCACTATCTCCACTTCGTCATTCTTTGACCCTCCCACCATATTTACTTCTCTTCTTCTTATGGGACACTCGTCTCCAGAAGTAAAAGCAGTTTTCGAAGCAGTTGCCTAGTTAACGCGCAGAGTTGACATGTTAGAGCCCCGCCCCATAGGAGGAGCCAAAACAGGAGGCCCGAATTAGGCGATCTGTCGTTAACAATTGATCCCTCAATATTTTCAGAGGAGTTACACGCACAAAAAGGCCCAATCAGAGGCTGCTGTTCTAGGAGTTCTGAGGGGCGGGGCTGGGCAAGTGCCCGCCCACCTCCCAGCCTCCCGCCGCGGCCGTCGGAGCCTCGCGGGCTTCGGCAGGCCCCGCCCCCTGGCCAGGCTCGGTGGCTATTGGGTGGCCCGCTCCCTGCCGTTGTCTCAGTTGCTGGGAGAGAGCGCGAGGGTGAGGGCGGAGCCGGAGGTGGGTCGGGGGCCCAGGAGAAAAAGCGGGGAGGCGAGAGCGGGCTGGGCGGATTCGAAGAGCGCGGCTGCGGTTGGCGAATCTGACAGAACCCAGCATCCCCGGGGCGAAGAACGGTCCCCGCTGACAGATCCCCGTCTTCCGGCCGCGCCACCCGGGAGGCGGATCCCCGGAGCCTGAGGAGGCTCCCTTGGCCTGGCCCTCCCTCCCTCCCTCCCTCGCGGGTCACCCGAGCGGCCTGTGAGGAGGAGGAGAAGGAGGTCGTCGGGGGCGGCTGTGGGCAGAGACCGCGCTCCCCTTTCCCCGGCGGCGGGGGCAGGACAATGGAGGTGGCTGTGGAGAAGGCGGCGACGGCTGCCGCGGCGGCTTCGGCGGCGGCCGCCGGGGGGCCCTCGGCTGCGCCGAGCGGAGAGAACGAGGCCGAGAGTCGGCAGGGCCCCGACTCAGAGCGTGGAGGCGAGGCGGCCCGGCTCAACCTGTTGGACACTTGCGCCGTTTGCCACCAGAATATCCAGAGCCGGGCGCCCAAGCTGCTACCCTGCTTGCACTCCTTCTGCCAGCGCTGCCTGCCGGCACCCCAGCGCTACCTCATGCTGCCTGCGCCCATGCTGGGCTCGGCCGAGACCCCGCCGCCGGTCCCCGGCCCCGGCCCCGGCTCGCCGGGCAGCGGCTCCTCGCCGTTCGCTACCCAAGGTGAGAGGCGGGCGCGGGGGTGCTCAGGAAGGGCGTCGGGGAGACGGGCGTCCTTTTGCAGCCCGACCTGCTGTCATGTCGCCGCCGCCGGGGGTGCGCGGCGGGGGAGGGGCGAGGAGGAGGGTCTGTGTTGGCGGCGGTGACTTGGAGGGCCCGCGCGCTCTCCAAGTCACCGCCCCGGCATGCGGTAGAGCGCGCGGGCCCCGTGCCCCGCGAGTAACTTCCACGGGCGCCGCGGACTTGGCCGCTGTTGCATTCCCCTCCAGGGTTGGGTGGCCCACGCAACCCGCACTTTTGGGAACCTCAGTCGGAGTCTGCTGTAGTCTATCTCAGGTTCTTTGCCAACTGCATTTAGTTAACGGCTCCCCTCCGCCTCCCCCAAAGCTTTGTCCAGGTGCATATGATCCTAATCATCTCGTATATATGCACTTTTTTTGAGCTGGAGGGGGGAGGTAGGGATGAAGATGAAGTGATGGTGACTTTATTTGATGTCTGATTACAGATCAGAAACAGTATATTTTCTTCTGTCTTGCATGTTTCGGGTTCTTTACCTTAATGAGAACCTAATTCTCGTCTTTCCCCTCTGCTGTGGACAAAGGAATTAACAGACGGTGTTTGGTTGTCTCTTTCGAAGATTTTGTTTTTGAGACGGTAAAGGATAAAGAGAAATAGAACAAAGTAACTTGGGATGCAGCTTTTTTTTTTTTTTTGTAGGCAACAGCTGGAAATGTTGAAGTTAACATCTCTTTGTGGTGTTTGTTACTGTATAATGAGACTTTTGGCTGGTAGTTCCCATTGGTAATGTTAACAGGTTTGAAACATTTAAAGTTAGTTAGTCAAAGTAAGTACAGTAATTATTTTTCTAGTAGAATACTTGAGGTTTTTAAATTTCAGTTTTGCAAATATTTGAGCATTTGCTTTTAAAAATAAAGTAACTGAAAAAGGAATAATTTATCTCTAACGTTTGCTTCCTTTTTATTAGAGGGACCGGTTGATTTAATTTGAGATAAAATGTCAAATAATTGAGCTAGGTCAGGGAGTATGTGAAATTAATGCTTTAAATAGATTGTAGTGTTAGACTCCTCGTTTAATTATATGTTAGGAACAGTATCTAGTTGAGTGAGATAATTTTCCATGGGTCTCTGTTTCTGCAGATCCTTCTAACAGACTGACTGCCTTTTGTTTGTATTTTTAAATGATACTTGTATAAGGAACAGTCTTAGAAGACAATGTCTTCCATCAGAGCAAAGAGCAGGCATAGGTATGATCCAGTGTAATAAAGATAAATGTCTCCTTTTGGAGTAAAAGGCTGGAATGCTTATTGCTTATCATAAAAGATTAGGGTACTAAGCTTAGGTTTCCTCTCATGTAACATAACCCATTGCCTGTGCAGGTGTCAACTGGCCCTCTTCACCTTGCCTGGTAGGAATTGGGACTCTGGGAATCAGTGTAAAAATGTTGGTGCTTTGGTTTATGTTATTATTATAAGTTATAAACTATACTTTGTGACTACTAAGTCTTGTGTTTCCTACCAGCATCCCTGGTAAGCTACTTTGTTACTGTAGCTTGTGAGTAGGGTAAAATCTCACATCCTTCACACTGGTTTGCTCAGATGTGGCCCACCTGTTGGAACGTTAGTACAAGCAAAACTTAAATCTTAGTTCTTAATTTTTAGATACATTTTAAGTTTTCTTATATTTTCATTTTAGATGTTTTAAACAGGCTAGTTAGCCAATTAAGGGTCTGAATTTTGCATAATTCTGTAATTAAGATGTATTATATGCCTGACCATGACATTCAGACCTGAATGAATGAGAACATGGGTAATAAAAGCTCTTATTCTCAATTCTGAGACAACTTTGTAGTTCTAGATTTCTCAAAATGTTATGTAATTTCCATCCTCATGTATTTTTTTATTTTTGTGTTTGTATTATAAGCAAGAGTTCAAGGAAAGCATTTAAATTGGAAGCTAAATGTTTTTGTTTTTATACTAAGAAAAGGCTTTAACATGATTCTTTCACATAACACTAACTTATTTTAGAGGTGTATCTTCAATAAATTAAAAATATTATACTGAGTCTTATTGACTGGGATATTTTCTCCCCTCTCTCCCTACAAACTTATTTTAAAGCTGACTGAAGCAAAAGTTTAGACAATATATTTTAGAACTAAATAGGGTTCATTTGATCATCTGTTCCTTATTCTCCTAATGAACTTGGGAG
This sequence comes from Craseonycteris thonglongyai, assembly GCA_004027555.1. Lineage (NCBI taxonomy): Eukaryota > Metazoa > Chordata > Mammalia > Chiroptera > Craseonycteridae > Craseonycteris > Craseonycteris thonglongyai. The sequence continues at coordinate 16,240 of PVKE010017779.1, forward strand.
TACAGGCATCAAGGATCAAACTACAGTACTTACAGGTGCTAAGCAGGTAATTGAGATGGAGAACTATGAGCCTGGGGTTAAAATAATAGGGAATGGTGGGGAGTGAAAGGTGAGGCAGATTCTACTCAGCACCAGCAGATTCTCATGTGAGAGTACAGGGCTAGTGTTGAAGGATCTTTTTTTTCTCCCTTTAATAAGAAGGAAGAAATCTGAAGTCTGGATTTTTTGTGTAATATTTCTCTAATATTAGATATTGGCAGGTAATTAAACAAACAAAAAGAACCTGACCACACACACACAAGGCATATTCTGTATGCCAACATTGCCCAACTTCTTGGCTTCCCTGGGCCACATTGGAAGAAGCATTGTCTTGGGCCAAACATAAAATACACTAACACTAATGATAGCTGATGAACCAAAAAAATAAATAATAATTACAGAAAAATCTTGTTTTAATAAAGTTTGCGAATTTGTGTTGGGCCTCATTCAAAGCTGTCCTGGTCTGTATGTGTATGTAATGTATGTGGCAGGTTGGACAGGCTTGCTGTAGGCCCTGCCCCCTGCATCTCCAAAAAAAAAAAAAAAAGTTTGCTTGAGGCCACATACATTGCAGCTATTCTCTTCCTTTTAAATGTAGATAGTTTTTTTCAAGTTTTAGCTCTGCTAGAATTACCTAGTATACCGTATTTTCCGGCGTATAAGACGACCCCCTAATTTTACAGTTAAAACATAGGTTTAGGCCTATATTCGCTGTATAAGACTACCCCCCACTTCCAAGGCTGTAGTCTTATACAGCGAATATAGGCCTAAACCTATGTTTTAACTGTAAAATTAGGGGGTCGTCTTATACGCCGGAAAATACGGTACTTGTTAAAATTCTTAGATTTCTAGACCCCTCTCCCCAGAGAGCACAATTTGGTATAGTTTTTGTTTTAGAATTCTAGAGTATAATATTAAGTCCTAGTGTTTCTTTAGCTCAAGCAGTATTATATTCCAAAGTACAGTTGATCATAAGGATTCTTTAGGAAATTAAAAGCAAAATTCAAGATGTAGAGTAGTTCTCAAAACTATCAGACCTAGTTTCCCTTTCTGTTAAATACTCTGGTACTCCATATATTATCCTACATGAAATTTATAGAAAAGTCTTCGTAACACAATTTTTATCAAAATCAACATAATAGGAGAAGCCAGGGTGGCACACTGGGTTACATAAGTGTTCGCTTTGCAGCCCAGGGACCGAGGATCGAATCCTGGCCCTGGCCCTGTCCCATGTGGACCGATATGCTGAACTGGGGTGTGCTTTCCATGCGGGAGGCCCCTAGTTCAGTTCTTGTCCCCCACTGGCTCAGCCCCTCACTCAAGGAGGCGTGCCTCCCATGCAGGAGCCCCAGCCTGTCCCCTGCCGTGCACGGCCCCCACCCACCTGTGTGGAACAAAACCATGAAACCATGTTGAAAACTGATGACTTACAACTATGGAGACTGCTCTGGGCCCTCCCCTTTCTCTCTGTCTCTCTGTCTCTGTCAAGGATAATAGAATGGATCTTTGTGGGGAGGGGGGAAATCAACATTATAGCTTTAACTTTTAAAAAAGAAAGCTAATTTATAACAAAAAGTTATAATTATAAATTCTCAGACACAATTATACCAGCCACCAATCCCCATTGAGAACACTGGCCTTAACTAGCTGTGTCCAACCTTTTCACTTTCCTGGGCCACATTGTAAGAATTGTCTTGGGCCACACATAAAATACACTAACACTAACAATAACTGATGAGCTAAAAATGTTTATGAATTAGTGTTGGACTGAATTCAAAGCCATCCTGGGCCATATGCAGGCTGCTGGCCTCAGATTGGAGAAGCTTATTCCAAACCAGGCGTATCTATCCAACCTATGGCTTTCCTGGGCCACATTGGGTGAAGAATTGTCTTGGGCCACACATAAAACACACTAACACTAACAATAACTGATGACCTAAACAAAAAGGCCGTAAAAAATATCTCAATGTTTTAAGAATTTTGTTGGGCCTCATTCAGAGTTGTTCCGAGCTGCAGGTTGGACATGCCTGGAAACTCATTTTCTAAGGCTGCTTACCATTTGGAAGGAATGAGAGTGTGTAACTACAAGCTAAAGTTGGATGACTACCTCATCCTTTATTGTAATTTTCCTAGTATGCAGTTATATCCAGGAAAGAGGAGAGCACTTAGAAAGTAGGTTTTCTTTAGGTACATTATAGGTACATGCAGTCAAGAGACAAACTAATTTTGGAGAAATGTTTCAACATTGTGCATTATACTGTGGCGTTGATAACACTGTTCAGCCAAAAAGTAGCAAATTAAGAGTATTTTTAAACAACTGAGAGTATACTTTAGAAAAGGGTCACATTATGTAAAATAAAAGAATCGATCAATTTTATTAGACTATGAACTGGCAGTCTAACTGTTGATTCTGGGAGCTGATTTCTTTTTGTTCTTAGTGAAAAATATAAATCATTTTACAAGTACAATATATATTGACAAAGGATTAATAGTATTTAAAGTTGATTCATATTGTCTATATTAATTTTATACACAACAGTGCTATATATAATATTCACCTGTTGATGAAAATTACTATTTTCCGTTTTGAGCTACTATGAATAAAATTGTTATAAATATTTGTAGACAAGTCTTCATGTGGATGTGTTTTCATTTTCTTCAGTAAATACTTAGAATTGAAATTTCTTGTTTGTGTCATAAATGTATGTTTACCCTGCATGTACCATTTGGCATTCTCTCCAACAATGTATGAGAGTTCCAGTTGGTTCATATCCTTGCCAATTTGGGTGTTATTAGTCTTTAATTTTAGCTATTCTAGTATGAATGAAGGGAGTGTCTAATGGTTTTAATTTTTATTTCCCTTCTGAATAGTCATGATCCTTTTTGCCTATGCTTATTGGCCATTATTACATGTCTTTTGCAGATTTTAAAAATTAGGTTGTCTTATTGAAATGTAAAAGTTTTTTATATTCTGCATCTTGGCCCTGTTAGGTACATGTGTTGTATTTTCTCCCATTCCTATAGTTTGCCTATACATTTTCTTTCTTTTTTTTCTTTCTTTCTTTCTTTTTTTTTTTTTTAAGATTTTATTGTTTTTGACAGAGAGACAGAAGGGGGAGGGCCCAGAGCAGTCTCCATAGTTGTACATTAGTTTTCTATATAGTTTCATTCCATAGGTGGGCACGGGGCTGTGCAGGGCAGGAACTGGTCAGAGGGGGGAGGGGAGCCTCCCGTGTTGGGGGCATACCCTTCAAGCTGGGGGCCTCCCACATGGGAAGCTCACCCCTGCAAAAAGCAAACTGGGTGCACACCCCAATTCAGCATATGGGTCCTCAGGGGGGTGTGCGGGGGGCGGCACAATTCAATCCTCAGACCCAGGGATGCAAGAGGAGTACTCAAACCACCAAGCAATCCCTACTTCCCCTGTACATTTTCATAGTGGTGTGTCCTTTGAAGATAGGAAGTTTTAAATTTTGATTGTCTATAGTTTATTCATTTTTTTTCTTTCATGGTTAGTGATGTTTGTGTTCTATCTAATAATCTGTCTTCCCCAAGTTTACTGGGATTTTCTCCCAATTTTTCTTTCAGTATGATTATAGTTTTAGCTTTTTTTTTTTTTTTTTTTTTTTTTTTTTTTTTTTTTTTTTTTTTTTTTTTTTTTTTTTTTTTTTTTTTTTTTTTTTTTTTTTTTTTTTTTTTTTTTTTTTTTTTTTTTTTTTTTTTTTTTTTTAATATTTATTTATTTATTTTTTTTTTTGACAGAGAAAGAGACAGAGACAGAGAGAGAACTGAATTGGGGGAGCTCCCAGTTCAGCATATGGTTCCCTACGGGCCGGGGCCGGGATTCGATCCTCGGTCCCCGGCGATGCAAAGTGAGCACCTAACCCACTGAGCCATCCGGCTTCCCCTTAGCTTTTTTTTAATATTTATTTTTATTGTTTTTGACAGAGAGAGAGAGAGAGATACAGAGACAGAGAGAAGGGGAAGGGCCCAGGACAATCTCCATAGTTGCACATCATCAGTCTTTCCACGTAGTTTCAATCCACAGGTGGGCACGGGGCTTCACAGAGTAGGAACTGGGCCAGAATCTCACCCTGGTGAGAACCAAACTGGGGCCAGGCCCCAGTTTAGCATATGGGTCCACACGGGTCAGGGTCAGGATTCAGTCCTCGGTCCCTGGGGCTACAAAGTGAGCACACCCACTGAGCCATCCCGGCTTCCCAGTTTTAGCTTTTATACCTAGTTTTATAATCTACTTGGAGTAATTTTTGTGTTAAGTAAGGGTTTGAGGTCATGTTTTTAACCATATGTTAAAGCACCCTTTATTGAAAAAAGTAGATTCCCATGATATTACTTTGGCATTCTTGTAAAAAAAAGTAAAAAATCTATGTATGGTATAAATTTTAGAATCGGTTGTCCAATTCTACACTAACAGCCTGCAATGAATTTGATTGGTATTGCATTGAATGTAGATACCAGTTTGAGGAGGATAATCTTAATTAACAACACTAATTGTTCCTGTTCATGAACATGTTTTATTTTTCATTTATTTAGATCATTAACTTCTCTTAGCACTCTTATTGTAGTGGTCTTGCTCAGTGTTTGTGATTTATTCTAAAATATTTAATACTAATGTTTAATTTGTAAGTTTTTTAAATTTGATTTGTTGCTAGTATGTTGAAACAATTGACCTTTTTGTATCCTGATTGTATCTCATTATTTTGCTAAATTCAATTATTAAATATAGTAGTTTTTAGTAGATTAAGATCCTCTATGTAGACTATCATATTGCCTACAGATAGGTATGCTTCTTTCTTGTCATATTTAATAAATTTCATTTTCTTACATTATTGTACTAGCTAGACCCTCCAGGACAACATTGAATACAAGTTTCATTTTAGTATTAAATGAGCAGTGACATTATTCATGATCTTAGGAGGAAAACATTCAGTTGTTCATCATTAATATGTTAGCTCTATTAGTTTTTTTTATAGATGCCCATTATCAAAATTAAGTTTAATTCTATTCCTAGGTGCTGAGAGTTTTTATCATGAATGGATGATGAATTTGGACAAATGCATTTTCTGTACAGTATCTATTAAAATGATCATGTGGTTTTTTCTCTTTTTTTGTTTATGTGGTGAATTACATTGATTTCCCGATGTTATACCAATCTTGCATTCTTGGGCTGTACCCCACTTGGTTATCGTGCATTATTATATTTTTTAATATACAAGTATATACTTTTGGATTTGATTTCAAATATTTTAAGAATTTTTTCTATGTTCATGAGGAATATTGGTAATATGATCTTCTTATATCTTTGATTTTGGTATCAAGATAATACTGGCCTTAAAATGTGGTGTGAAGGGTTTCTCCATCTCAATTTTCTAAAAGAATTTTTGTAATGTTAGTATTCTTTCTTAAATGTTTGTCAGAAATCACCAGTAACTCCATATGAGCTTTGAGTTTTCTTTGTGGGAAACTTTTTCATTAGGAATCTAGTGCTTTAATAGACACAGGGCTATTCGAGTTTTCTATTTCTTGGTAAATTGTTTGAAGAAAATTGTTTCAGGGAAGCCGGGACAACGGCTCAGTGGGTTGAGCACTTGCTTTGCAGCCCCCCAGGTCCAAGGATCGAGTACTGGTCCCGGCCCGTGTGGACCCATGTGCTGAACTGGGAGGCCCCCAGTTTGGCCCCCAGCTCGTGGGGGCATGCCTTCCATGTGGGAGGCCCATGGCCAGGTTCCCGCCCTGCGCGGCCCTCTTTCCTGCGCAGCCCCTGCCCACCTGTGTGGCGAAACCATGTCAAAAACTGATGACATACAACTGTGGAGACTGCTCTGGGTTCTCCCCCTTCTCTCTGTCTCTCTGTCAAAAACAATAAAAAATCTTAAAAAAAATAAAATTGTTTCATCTAACTGGTACATTTATTAGTATAAATTTGTTCACAATATTTTCTTATCCTTTTTAAGTTTTCAGAAGCTGAATGATGATGTCTCCTCTATTGTCTCCTCTATTTTTTCTATTTGTAATTCATGTTTACTCCTTTTCTTGGTTAATATTATTGAGGGCTTATCAACTAACTTTTCGCTTTGTTAGTTTTATTTATTGTTTGCCTCCACTTTAAAGGTATAGTTTTCTCTCTAAGGCACACAAATTTTGTGTTGTTTTTATTAACATCCCATTAAAAATATTTTTAAATTTCTCTTGCAAATTTTTTTTTTTCTATGACCAGACCAATGTGTTGCTTAGGAGTGTGTTGATTTATTGTTATTTGGGGGATGTTCTTGATAGCTTTTTCTATTATAGTAAAACTACTCTATAAGATTTAAAAGTTTTGAAGTTTCTTGAGACATTTATGTCCTAGCACATTATCTCTCTTGCTAAATGTTCCGCATGTATTTGAAAAGAATTTACAATTCTATATTTGTTGCGTGTAGTGCTCTGTAAATATCAATTAGGTCAAGTTAGTTGATAGTATTGTAAAAATCTATATTCTTATGTTTTTGGTCTGTTTCTATTAATTATAGAGAGGAATATTAACATCTTCAGTCACAATTATTGATTTATCTCTATTTTTTTAATCTGGTTATTTTTGCTGCAGGTATTTTGAAGCTTTGTCTTACTGATGAATTAATTGCTGGCCTTTTTTAACATTATGAAATGTCCTTTATCTTTTATATTACTTTTTCATGAAGTCTACATTGTTTTTTATTAATATAGCTACATTAGTTTTCTTTGTGTTTGAATGTCATATTTTTCCATTTATTTTAATCTTTATATTTAGAGTATCTCTTGTAGATACATAGTTGTATCTAGCTTTTAATTCAAGTTGTAAATTTTTGCTTTTAATTGTTTAATTTGTTTGTATTTTAAGTAATTATTAGTATGGTCCAGTTTAAGACTGCTATCTTTTTGTTTTCTCCTTAGTACCTGCTGCGCCTCTAGTATCTTTGCTCCACTCTCAATTCCTTAGCAGTTACTCTCTAGTAAGCTTTCTGAAATCTCACTGTACATGCGTGGTAGCCTTCAGCCAAGTCCTTGAGAAACCTACTGGTGCCTTTCCTCCATGCACTCTCCAGTTCTTATCTTGTTTCATTGTCCCAAATTCTCTGGCTCCCTATATTGCAGTCAGGAGATAGTTCTCAGGCAGAGAATCCAGACATTTTAAGGGCTCACCTCCTCAGTCCCTTTTTTTCAGGGATGGGGAAATTGCATTGCCTATTATCCAGTCCTGAAAACAATTGCCTCATATATTCTTCCCAGTTACATATAGTTATTCATGGCAGACAAGCCTGTTTTAGTACTAGTTACTCTGTCCTGGTGGAAAGTTGATGTCAGAAGACCATTTTAAAATTGAATTGCACCATTTTTGTATACTCAAATTTAGGTAATTTGCAAACTTTGGTTCTTAGAGCTCTAGATTTCTGTCCCTTTCTAGTTTTTCTTAGAGATCTCATCAAGTTAAACTATCTCCTAGATGCACAAGTTTCTCATTTCTTCCTGTAACCTTGACACCTTTCTCAAAATTACTCCTGCATTTTCAAGTACACACTAGACCAATAGTTTCCAAAATGGGATATGTGCCACATTTTGAGATAAAATATTTATTGAAGTAAAGAAAAACATTACAACTTCTTTGCATAAATTAATCTTTAAAGTACTTAATATGTAGATTATTATGGTCACATGAATAAACGTGTAATGTCAACATTTCACATGTATTAATAGTATACAAAGTATCCTGAGAGAGGAGTCAGATACTTTTGTGTGAATTAGAAATAAGCTCCCTCTTGGCATATGTAGCACTAACGGATACATGCCTTAGGAAGTGGAATGCATATTAATTGCCATTTGCCCTTGTAAATTAGGCAGTTCTTTGTGCTGTATAACCTGTCCAACTGTTGTCCTGGAAGTAATGGAATTTCTATACCTAAGACCCCATTTTTTTTTTCTTTTACCACTGCAAATTGCAAGAATTTCCATGTGCTTGGATAAGTAGGATTATGAATTTCAACATCTGTTTTTATCTAAAATGATTGAACGTTATGGTTGGCCATTACCAGGACCCTGGAATAAAACCCTCTAATATCAGTTCTTAGGGAAGTCGTCCCATATGGAGGCCACTCACAAAAGTCCCTCAGTTTCAGTAGTCTGGAAAGTCCCTGAGTTATAGGATGTAGGGCACATGTGCAGTAGCTATAAAAAGAGATCTCCAGTTCCAGTTAACAGCGTAGAGATAGTTCCATTTAAAGTGTATAATCAAGGTTAGGTGCTGATGACTTGGCTTTTCCCTGGTTTAGGAAAATACAGAAGGCTGAGCCCAGGGAAATCAGGGCTGCTCATACGATAACGTCTTTAGTGTTGTGTAGAGGGGTAAGATACTTCTCATTCCTGGTGCCTGGCTATGCACCCAATGGTGGATTAACTGGTAAAGAGATGCATGTTGTGTAGAACACTATAACCATTAGTGCCTCATTTTATGTTTCTATTTATTGGGTGTATGGATTTGTGATTTTTCCACCAGCCTTAATTTATTTCAATCTTTGCAGACTTCATACAATAAAGATACTACATAATTTACATGCATAACATAATTTGAGTGGTAGAACTATTAATAATACTTTAGAGGCTCTTTGTCAGTCTTGTGAAGTTAATAGCAATCATTATCTAACCAAATCTAAAAAAATGTGCCTAAAAGTTTCTGAATTAACAGGAATAGTCTTTGAGATTGACATTCTTTATGTTAACCCCTTGACATACGAATTAAATGAAATTCTATGTGAGCAAAAATTACTATTTGTTTTTCAACTTACCGTAATATTTATGGGTGCAATGCCAGTATTAGATTCATGTAACTTGTAGACTTTGATTCCAAATCTGGCGTGTTCAATAGCTATAAATTGCACGTACTCCTGCCATTCTTTGAATTTCATCAGTGACTCGTCTTGGAAGACATCTTCATCCACACTGTATAATTGTTCAAACTTATTATTCAAGTATGGACTATACTTCACACTTTTAGTATTTTGTCTTCTTTACATACAGTTTCATTATCCACAAAGTGAAGAAAATGTGATACAGCCAAAAATGTTTGCAAGACAGTTTTGAAAATGTCAGTGTATCTCATGTTGTTCTTATTCACCAGCATATATTTTAGATTTTTTTACTTGTGACCCTGTAATGCATAAGGAAAGGTACACTTTCATTTTATCACTTGTTTACTGCAAACCACTCCTCACTCATCCTTTTTCGAGTTGCAATCCTTTATCCTTTGACTTACATACCTATGAGTATTTGTTTCTGTGATTATCATTTCAATGACATCATCACTTAGCATTTGTTTCAAAACACAAAGTGTAGGATTTGCTTCTAGTCTGCATAAAATTAAAGGATTTATACCAGAAATTTGGGCAAATGGTTTTCTATTTGGAATATTTTCTTTGTATCCCAATTCCATTCATCTCCTGAATCACAATCATCATTTCTTGATATAGCTATAGGTCTTGCAAGTTTATGGAACATTACATTGGATAGGGCAGCCTTTACTTGAATTTGAATTTCTGTTGAATAGTCAGCTATACAAATTTGTTGAATATCAGTCACTGTTTTCACTTGAATATCCCCTTTGGCTTTTGATATCACTTTCATACAGTTTTTTGTTTGTTTTTGTTTGTTTGTTTTATTTACTTTATTTTTGACGGGGAGAGAGAGAGAGAGAGAGAGACGGAGACAGAGAGAGAATTGAACTGTGGGTACTCCCCAGTTCAGCATGTGGGTCCACCTGGGGTGGAGCCGGGATTCGATCCTCGGTCCTCGGGGTTTCAAAGCGAGCGCTTAACCCGCTGAGCCATCCTGGCTTTCCCTCATACAGTTTTAAAACAGACAACTTAAAGGTATTATTTCTACAGTTCATACTTTAACACTGAATATATAAAATTATTTCTTAATATTTACTTTACAACTGGACTCAAAGCAAATTAAATCTGCACAGCTTAGAGATGTCATTGTTTACAATGGGATATCAATGTTTACAATGGCTTAAGAAACATGTGACATATCTGAGACATCTTTGTATGTCAAGGGGCTAAAGATGAACTATGCCTTAAGTATATAGTATACCTTGGACCAATACCTGAGAGTGGTATGAAGCCATCATAATTAGCAACACATTTAAAAAGTATTTTTCATCTTGATTTCTTTCTTTCACAATGCCTTATGTTTATGTGATTTACTATATACAAGATACACTAGTACTGTAGTTATATGTACATGTATACAACATATAGAGTTCATGTTCAAATATTTGTGTTTAAAACCACACATAAAGAAAAAAATAACTACACACAAACATAAAACTGTCAGCTGTATTGCATCAATGTTTTTGCGTGCTCATCTTTCAAAATGTTTTTCAAATACGTACTCTTCTTTGAGGTTGTAAAACTATTCTGTTCATCAGAGAACATTGTTCAGATTTTTTTTCTAATACACCTGATCCTTGAATAACATGGGTTTGAACTGAGCAGGTCCACTAATACATGGATTTTTAAAAGTAAATATCTGTACTGTTTTCAGTCAATGGACGGGAGTCTATGGATGCAGAGGGCCCTTTATGCTTTGATATATGCCATTTTGTATAGGTAACTTGAGCATCCACATATTTTTGTATTCACCGTGGTCCTACTAGAACCAATCTCCCACATATACCAAGGGATAGCTTAAGGTTTTTTTTGTTTGTTTGTTTTTAACGTAAGGATTTTTTTTTTAATTGTTTTTGATAGAGAGAGAGAGAGAGAGATACAGAGACAGAAAGAGAACTAAACTCCCCAGTTCAGCACATGGGTCCGCAAGGACCGGGGCCGGGATTCGATCCTTGGTCCCCGGCGCTGCAAAGTGAGCGCTTAACCCACTGAGCCATCCTGGCTTCGCCAGCTTAAGTTTTTGAAGAGTCGTGTTATATTCAGATTTCTTCCAGCTGCCCAGGGGTGTGTGTGATGGCACCTCTAACCTCTGGTTGTTCAATGGTCATCTGTATAAACAGTCCATTGGTACTCATGTCATTGTACAATAAAAATTTTTTTAAAGTCTTATATAGTAATTAAGAGTCATAAATACCAGAAGATCTTTATTTTAATTGTCAGTGGATGGATGAATAGTCTTCCTGGGATCTCTACATTGTTATACAGGCACTTCTCACTTAACTGAGTTCCATTCCTATGTCTAAGTCACTACGTGAACTGGTTGTTAAGTAAGGAGCTTAAAGGTGGATGTCTTGTGTGTTGTGGCCCCATAGGATATGTATTTTTCGGTAGATACCATGTGACACCACACTCATAAACAAAATACGAGGTCTGACAATTAAGCTCATGAACTTGCCACTGTGCACTTACATTGGCAGCACTGCATAAACAACTTGGTAGGGTTTCATAATCTTGGTATATCAGTGTCTCACAGCTGTGTTTGTGTCAACGTGTGGCAGTGTCTTGCTGAATGGCATTCATTATTGCTGCATGTTTTTGTGTACCATTTCAAGAATGTCGAGCTTGAGTTAGAGCAATGACAAACATTAAATTTCTTGTTAGACTTGGCAAGAGTGGAAGTGAAATCAGGGACTTGTTAGCCCAAGTTGATGGCAATAATGCTGTGAAGAAAATGGCAGTGTACAAATGGATTAAATGTTTTTCTGAGGGAAGAGAAAGTGTCATTGATGAAGAGAGGTCAGGGTAGCCGGTAATGAGCAGAATTGATGAAAACATTACAAAAATTTGTTGAATTATATGTCAAAATTGTTGGCTGCCTATGAGAAGCATAGCAGACCAAGTAAACATTGACAGAGAAACAGGAAAATCTTAACTGAAAATTTTGGCGTGAGAAAAGTGTGTGACAAATGGTCCTGAAGGAGCTCACTTATGAACACAAAAGCAAAGTGGAGTCAAAGTTTGCCAATACCCTTTGGAGAGGCAAGATGATGTTTTGGGCCATGTTATTGAGAGGGGAAGAATTTTAGGATAACAGAAAGAAAAAGGCCACCTGGAGATTCTCACTAATGAGAAGGGAAGAATTTTACAATAACTCACTCCGGAAGGCCGATAAATCAATGACTGGCCTCCTGTCACCCAAGACCTTTGTAAACTTAAAGAGTAAACAGGATTTGTCAGGAAACCTGACAAGGTTTATCCAAAAATTTCTACATTCCTACCAAGATTCCCCCTCCCCACCTTGAGTCACGAACAGCATGTAGGATTTTAGACAAAGAAGTTGCATGTGCACTAACAATGTATAAAACCCGTGAGTAACTTTCCCAAGGGGAGCGTGTGTTTAGGTGCTGCCAGCCCTGCGTGCTCCACTAACTAATAAAATCTCCTTCCTCTATCTAAAGAGTTGTCTGAGCGTTTGATATCCTCCATCGGGTGTCGCTTCCTGCAACATTATCACTTGTGATGATATTATATACTCATGTTAACATGGGTATGCCAGTATGATCCTGAAACAAAGTGTCAATGTACACAATGGAAGTCAGCCAATTCTCCATGACCAAAAAAGTTCTGTCTAAATCAAGTGTCAAAATGATGTTACTAACCTTTTTTGATATCAGATGGATTGTTCATTATGAATTTTTCCTAGCTGGACAATCACCCAAGTTGACTGGAAGTGCTGAAAAGGCTGCACGAAAAAGTTAGATGAAACCAACGTGAACTGTTTGCCAACAACTCAATTCACCAGCTCACACGGCACTGTCGGTGAGAAAGTTTTTAGCCAGTCAACAAATAAGTGTATTGGAACAACCCCTGTACTCACCAGATCTGGCCCCCAATGACTTTTTTTTTTTTACCTGAAGATAAAAGAAATATTGAAAGGAGATTTTAATGACATTCAGAACATCAAGGGTAACAAAATGATGGCTCTGATGGCTATTCCATAAAATAAGTTCCAGAATTGCTTTGAAGGGTAGACTAGGCACTGATGTAAGTGCATAGCTTCCCAAAGGGAGGACTTCAAATGTGATATTCAGCAATAAGGTATGTAGCACTTTTTCTTGGATGAGTTCATGAACTTAATTGTCAGATCTCATATGTAGTCTTGCATGATTGCAAACACTTCGTATAGTGAATACTAACCAACTACAGGAACAAGACAAAGACTGAGAAAGAGGATTCCCGAGACTCACACAGACTGAGAAAGGGGATTCGCTCTAAGCTGGAGAACTGGTCCTAAGTTGGAGCAGTCATTAAACAGGTAGGTCACTAAGTGAGTAGTGGCTGTACTCCGCATGAATCATAACCAGGAAGAGAACCTATAGCACATGATATTTCTAGTGTCTGTCTCTTTGTACTGGTGCATGTTGATTTATATTTCTTCCTGTTCTTATCAATCTTCTAGACTTGACTTGTTTGTCATGTCCCTTGCTTTTACTAATCTTCTCAGCTCAGCTCTCCCACCCATATTTTGGTATAAAGTTCTTCTCTGACCCTTCTGTTTTGGTCTTTGTTGTCTTTACTCTGGCCTCTTCCCTTCCACTCTGAACAGTAGTAGAATGAGGAGATCACCTAGGACAGTGGTTGGCAAACCGCGGCTCGCGAGCCGCATGCAGCTCTTTAACTCCTTGGCTGCGGCTCTTCCACGAAATGTTTAGTGCAGGCACGGAATATTATTTATTAACTTGCCTTGTAAGAGACGAGTAATCATTTTTGAAACACAAGCCTACAGAAAAGAGGCACATTTTTAGAAAGCAACAATAGCACGGATAGTCGCTCGCAAATGTGTATCATTATCTCCGTCGAATTGCTGCCCGCCGAAATGTATTTTAACTACAAATAGGAAGAAAGCAGTCAAGGAACTCCAGAGGAGACAAGAAAGGTCAGCTTTTGTTTTTAATCACTGGGTGCAATCTTCTAACAATGTTAATATGGCAAGTTTTGTAGTTAGTCAGGAGATTGCTCAGAGAGGAAAGCCATACACGGACGGAGACTATATAAAGAGTTGTTTTATAAGTGCATCCGAAGAGCTTTTTCGAGATTTTAAGAATAAAGCAGACATTTAAAAAAAAATTCGAGA